>OVBJ01000944.1:0-37699 GCA_900406535.1 Noccaea bulbosa | reverse complement strand
GATAAAGAAGGAAGGAAAAAAGAGGGTATTAGTTTTGCATTTGACTTCAATATCTGCACTACTTTTGAAAACAGCCCGACTTTATGTTGACAATTTATATGACCTCTATAAGAAATTAGGTTGTTTTTCTTCTTGATCATCGCCATAATTTTTTTTTGCTGCTTAATTCTTTGATTCAAATTTACTATGTGAACTCTTAAGAGAACCTTAAACTGACTAAACTTTGTTCCAGCTAAGTAACAATTGAAAAACCAATAACTAAGATATGATCATAATTTTGTTCTAAACTTAATAAATATTAAATTAATAACCAAGATATAAAGGACTTAAATGTAAATTTATAGAAATTAAAGAGATATAGAAACAAATCTCACCTATTCATATATAACTTTAGAAATCTTTTTTTTCCTTAGCATATACATTAATATTCCTACATCACCTTGTTATATATATATGTAATATTTATTAACTTTCCTTTTTACCCATTTATTCTTATTTAAGGAAACTAGACATAAAATCACATAAAATAACTAAAAATTTTGAAAAAAAAAATTGCCCCAAATGTCACAACTCAGTAGATAGCATCTGTAACTGTAAGACTCAAATAATCAATGTCATTTGAACCAAATCTGAAATATTAATCATGTAACTATTTTTAAAGAAAATAAATATAAGAACTTAATTAATTTCTAAAGGAAATGAAATTGAAAAAAGAGCTGGATACACGCGCCCACGCGCTACAGCTAAATCCCAGATTCCAATATAAGTCCATATTGTCGTGCAGAAAACGATCTCTGATATTGAGAAAAAGACAGATATCTTAAAGTTCCAACCAATCAGACAAAAGCCTCGTTTCTCCATTGGGATCTGAATCTTCACATTTTCTCTGAGAATTTTTTCTTGGATCAAAAGAGAAAAAAGAAAATGCCTCATGGAACTCTTGAAGTTGTTCTTGTCAGCGCCAAAGGTCTCGAGGACACAGATTTTCTGAGTAAGTTTTCGTTAATTACCGCTTTGAATCTGATTCTTTTCTGAAATCCTTAGAACCCATTTTAGTTTTGAGGGTATATTTGCACGTGTTTAAATATTTTCGACTTTTTGGATCAATGATTCGAAATTAAATTTGTGAAAATGGTGGTCCCAATCTGATGTTCTTAATTGTGATTTTCCCGGATTTAATTTGTGTATGTTGACTAGAAAAAAACTAAACTTTCTGCTCGTAAATATGCGATTATTCCATGTTATGAATCGGTTGTTGGCTCAATACCTGATAGAGATCTAATCTTTTTTTTTTTTCTGTGAAACACGTTTGATGAATGTTTTACATTCTTATCTGAGTTTTATGTAAAACATGATCTTCTGATAATCCGAAATAATTTTGTTATAATGATTTAGTCCAATTGATGGTTGTGGACTTGTCAACTCTGGATCTGTTTCAAGATCTAACATCAAAGATAGATGCTTGATTATTGTAACATAGCTTTATAAAAATCGATTGCATAATTATTGACTGATTTGCGTGGCTTATGAACAGATAGCATGGATCCTTATGTGCTCTTCACTTGCCGTACTCAAGAACAGAAGAGCAGTATCTCATCAGGTAAGTTTTTTAATCAAGATCAAGAGGCTTTTAATTCTATCAATCTCAATAGTTTTTTTTGTTTTTTTGCCTTTGTTTTTTCAAATAGTTAATTAATGAAATAAAAATGATGAAATCTTGTAGGACAGGGCACAAGTCCAGAATGGAATGAGACATTTATCTTCACGGTCTCTGAAGGAACTACAGAGTTAATTGCAAAAATCTTTGACAAAGATGTTGGTACAGAGGATGATTCTGTTGGTGAAGCAACGTAAGATCCTCAAATCATCTCATCTTCTTAGCATCATTGCTCCTAATTAATATATTTATAAGCTAATTTGAATGAGATATGTTTTTGAAACAATGTAGTATTCCATTGGAGGCGGTTTTCGTGGAAGGAGAGATCCCACCAACTGCATACAATGTGGTTAAAAATGAAGAGTATAAAGGCGAGATCTGGATCGCGCTCTCCTTCAAACCCTCGGTATAACAATGAAATTGCGTCTTGAACTGTTCTTGATTCTTGTTTTTGTTAAATAGAATGTGAAGAACAATTTTCTTTTTTTGGTGATGTTTGTTAGGAAAACCGAAGCAGAGGTTTCGAAGAGGAGAGTTATGGAGGATGGAAAAACTCTGAAGCATCATACTAAGAGAAGAAACCATTGTGCTTTTGAGTCTTGATAATAAAAATGTTGAGTTTCCATTTTATAGTGTATTTTGTTCAGACTTTTCTTATTATTATTCTTGTGTTCAGATTGGATTTTATGATTGAAAACTCTTTTGATTTGTTATGATTCAAAACTTGTTTCAGTTTTGTTTTGATATGGAGATTTTTCATTTCTTGAGTCTACTAAATTTGTTTTGTTATTGTGTTAATTTCTGTGTTTTTATCAAAAAGGAAAACAAGAATTTTGGAGAAGTAAACAAAAGAAAAAAATGTAAAATGTAAACGATCTTAAAGAGAAAGGTTTAGTATAGTACAGAAATGTAAAAAAACAATAGTAATATGCAAACTCTAGTAATATTTCTTGGTTATTGGTTTTGGGTATTTTAATACATTATATCAAATCCACATGGATTTATTTGATTTGAGTATAGTTTTCCAAATAACCAGCATCAATCTAAGATGTTTTGGTAGGTTAATTTGGTTTAATGGTTTAAATAACACCGTCATTCGATCCAACCAATCAGATAGAAGCCTCGCATCTCTATTGGCATCTGAATCTTCACTTTTTTCTCTCAGAACTTCAAAAAAAAAAAAAAAAAAAAAAAAGGTTAGAAGAGAAAAGGAAACGAAAATGCCTCTGGGAACGCTTGAAGTTGTTCTTGTTAGCGCCAAAGGTCTTGAGGACACAGATTTTCTGAGTAAGTTTGAGTTTATTTTTCCCCTTAAAATCTGATTTTGTTTTTGAATCCTTGGAACCCATTTTAGTTTTGTTGATGGTTTTTCTCTTTTTCTCCAAAATGTGTAATCAGCGAATTTATATGTGCATGTGTGTTTAAATATTTCGACTTTTTGGATCAAAAGATTCAAAAATGGTCCAGTCTAATGTTCTTAATGGAGATTTAACCGGATTTGAGTATGTTGACTAGAACAAACTAAACTTTATGCGATTCCATGTTATGAATCGGGTGTTGATTCAATACTGATACTTAGAGATCTAAATATATATATTTGTGTGAATTACGTTTGATGAAGTTTGATCATAGATTCACACTCTTCTTTGACTTTTATGTAAATCTTGATCTTCTGCTGATCCAAAATAATATTTTTAATGATCTAGTCTTATTGATGGTTATGGACATAACTCTGGATATGTTTCAATTGTTTTTATTGTAACATAACTTTTGGACGTATGTAAAATCGATTGCATATTCGTTGACTGGATTGTGTGGCTTATGAGCAGGTAGCATGGATCCTTATGTGCTCTTCACTTGCCGGACTCAAGAACAGAAGAGTAGTGTCGCTTCAGGTAAGTTTTTAATCAAGATCAAGGGCTTTTGGATTCTGTATCAAATCTTTGTGCTTCAAGAGTTGTAAGAACAAAAATCTGATGAATTCTTGCAGGACAAGGCACAACTCCGGAATGGAATGAGACATTTATCTTCTCTGTCTCTGAAGGAACTACAGAATTAATAGCAAAAATATTTGACAAAGATGTTGGTACACAGGGTGATTCGGTTGGTGAAGCAACGTAAGTTCCTGATCAAATCACATCTTCTTCAGCTTCATTGTTCCTAATTAATAGATTTTTAAGCTAATTAATTTGAAAGAAATATGTTACTGAAACGATGTAGTATTCCATTGGAGGCGGTTTTCGTGGAAGGTGATATCCCACCAACCGCATACAATGTGGTGAAAGATGAAGAGTTTAAAGGCGAGATCTGGTTGGCGCTCTCCTTCAAACCCTCGGTATAACAATGAAATTGCGTCTTGCACTGTTCTTGATTCCGGTATCTGCTAAATAGAATGTGAAGAGGCTTCGAAGATGAGAGTTATGGAGGATGGAAAAACTCTGAAGCATCATACTAAGAGAAGAAACCATTTGTGTTTTAATGTTTGATTGAGTCTTGGGAATAAAAATGCTGAGCTTCCATTTGATAGTGTGTTTTGTTCAAACTTTTCTTCTTATTATTCTTATGTTCAGATTGAATTTTAAGATTGAAAACTCTTTTGTTTTGTTATGATTCAGAACTTGTTTCAGTTTTGTTTTGATATGACTTTTCATTTCTCGCGTCTACAAAACTTGTTTTAGTATTGTGTTAATTTCTGTGTTTTTATTAAAAAGGAAAACAAGAATTTTGGAGAAGTAAACAAAAGAAAAAAATGTAAAATGTAAACGATCTTAAAGAGAAAAATGTAAAAAAACTGAAAATATATAGGAAACTGCAAGAACAATAGTAATATGCAAACTCTAGTAATATTTCTTGGTTATTGGTATTGGGTATTTTAATACATTATATCAAATCTACATGGATTTATTTGATTTTAGTATAGTTTTCCAAATAACTAGCATATACATCTAAGATATTTTGGTAGGTTAATTTGGTTTAATGGTTTACATAACACCGTCATTAAATCCTACAAAGACGGTTTAAACTTTAAACCCTTTCTTATTCTCCACCAGTATATATACACCAAAACCCTATACATCCTTCGAGATAGGACTAAATAATTGTTTTTTTCCAGTACAAGTTTTTTTTCTCTCGGAGGATAAGCTATGCCGGAGTCGACAAAAAACAGCCGCAAGGAAAACATCAGGATCCCACCGGAGGTGACTCGAGCGCTCTACGTTCGTAACGTTCCGTTTAACATAACGACCGAGGAGATGTACGACATATTCGGTAAGTACGGCGGGATCCGCCAGATTCGGATGGGTTGCAACAAGGCCACGAAAGGCACGGCCTACGTCGTCTACGACGATATCCGCCACTCGAAGGCAGCCGTCGACAATCTCTCCGGCTTCCACGTTGGGAATCGGTACCTCATCGTGACGTACTACAACCATACGAAGATGACCAAGAAGATTGACTTGAACAAGAAGGAAGAAGAGCTTGCGAAGCTTCAGGAGAAGTATGGAGTCTCCACCAAAGATAAGTAAACCGTCCTGCGATTTGATTAGGGTTTGGTATGTGTTTTGCTCTTTTGTCCCTTAATATCGACCAAACAATTAAACAAATACCTCTTTAAACTCTGAATAGCTAATTCTGTTTACGTTTTCATGCAGGTGATGATGATCTTGGATAATGATGCAGGGCGTCTTTGAAGTGAATTAGGGTTTTTTAATTTTAGACGAACACCTTTGGTTTTCGTGTTCGTCAAGTTATTTGTTATTTGTGATTTTTCCTTTTATTGAAACTTTATAATAACTTTTATTTAACATCCATTTGGTTTCTCCTTTTTGGTTAGGGATCAAGGAAAGGACGTGCACTCGGAGGAGTCGGATATCTTGGTCAAGGAAATCGATTTGAATATTATCCCATAAAAGCTCTCCCTTGCCGCTGGAGGTTCAAGAGTTGTTGAAGCAATTCCGTTTTTGCGTTAGTCTTGGGAGATGTTGAAGAGGTTTTAGGGCTTGCCTCGGATGGGGTGCTCGTGGCAACTAGGACTCAAGTAACTTCGACAGCAAGGTAAAGGTAAAATAACTTTTATTTAATATCCATTTGGTTTCTCCGTTTTGGTTAGGGAGGAAAGTAGGTGCACTGGGAGGAGTCGGACATCTTGGTTAGAGAAACCAGAGCTAAACCAAAATCGAATCAGAGGGTCCAGGCCTAATCCCCAGTTTTGTGTTTAGACTTTAGATTACACAAACACCAATCAAAGTGGTGTAACTAGGTTGATTGGTTGTAACTTGTAACTTGTAACACTGGAAATACATATACATATATACTCTTAAAACCTGATTTTGTAGTTACACACTTCAGTTTTCTTAAACTGATTATGCAGATACAACAGAATTGTTAAAAGTCTCGTTTATGAACATAAGTTATGCTTCTTACAAAAAGGTTACTAAACAAAAGAGCTTGTGAAGCCTAGTTGTCTCAACTAGTTTCCTGCAACTGTCTGTTGCATAGTGGTACAGGCGAAACTGCAACCATCTAAGCTTGAACTTGCAAATTGTACACATGGAGGAGTATCAGGAAACTTCATTTTCTTTGATTCAGGTTCTTCTTCGTTCAGTGAGATGTTGATCTTGGAGAAGCTAGGCAGTCCGAAATCAGGTAAAGGTAGATTATTACTATTACCTGCAGCAGTATAGTGTTGCTCGAGGTACCTGCGGATTACAGAGTCATCCTCTTCTTGAAATGATCTTGTGATAGGCTCGAACGCGAAGTTCGGGCACGGTTTAGGCCAATCAATAGGTTTCTTCTCCATGGATACACTCGAAGAACTTCCCTTTTCTTCTTTTTGAGGTTTCTTCTGTTTTCTTTTGCGTTTCTCAAGCTTTCCGGTTTGTGGTTCAGTGTCTTTCTTCTTGATGTTCTTAGATGAACATGGTTTCGCGTTCTTCTCCAGATTTCTAGAGCCACTGATGTTCTTTTCTTTCGGAGTAATGGTTTTGATGAGATCATCTGCAGATGGTGTAGCATTAGAATTGCCAAAGACAAGTAAGGAATGTGAAGGAGCTTCCCTGTCTGGAAAGAAGACCGATCTTCTCGACTCATTAGCTGCTTCTTCCTGAGCTTCAAGAGGCTCTTCACTCTTATCACCTAATTCTTGAGTCACTTGAACAACCTTTGATGATGATGCATTCATGTGCATCAAGCCACTGCCTTGTTGGTCTCTGATCTCAACGCTTCTTGCTCCTATTCCTTCTGTCCAACTTTTCTTCAAATCATTCTCCACAAAACTATCGCTTGCAGGTTCAGGGTCCAGGTTGATTTCGATACTAAACGTTCCAGTCAAACCCGGGAACATCTCCTTCGCCTTATCGCCACATTCAACCACCTCTTCAAGAGCATTTGCCTCGTTACAACCTTCTTCTTTTGCCTCTGGAAGTTTCTTGTCACTATCACTAGTCATTTCCTCATCTGCATTTTAGAGAAACAAAACTATTGAGTAGTCAGAAGCAATAGATTCAAATAAAACCAACCAACATTACTCTTTGGTTCCCTTTTTCTCCACTTACCTTCAAACACACATTGCGTTATTGCTCGTGAGTCCAATTTCTGCATTCTCTCCGGCTGTGACCGTATCTACAATAAACAAAAAAAACCATTAAACTCCTATTCATCAATACATGTCAGAGAACATACACAACAGAACAGAGGAACAAATTCACTTACAGGAGTAGAGGAGAGATTCTCCACATCCGCTTGAGAACATTTGTATTTGAAATATTCAGTCTCTGACAAATCTTCTTCCGACTCATCAATTATATATGCCTTGTATGGAAAAAATAACTTTTTATCAGCTTCAAGATTCTAAACAACAACTTCAACTTCAATTGAGAAACAAAACCGTCCAAGATCTTACAATCTGATTACACCCGGTTTCCTCCTCGCTTTCACCAGACGAAGCTTCAGATTCCTTAGTGTTCTGATTCTCGAACGCTTCTTCTTGCTTCGAATGGGTCTGTTGAAGAACATTTGGCATGTTCTCAGATATCTATCTACCAAAAGAAAACAACTTTCAAATTCTGAAAACAAATGTCTAAACTAACTAAACCGAAGATTACTCTCTGCTATTACCGTATTAGATTGATTTCCACCATAAGAACCAGTTTTCCAATAATCTTGAAGCCAAGAAGGCGTTTCTGTTGCGGCCTCTCTATCTTGAGAGGCTTTTAACTGAAAGAAACATTGTATAATCACCGACCAAAAGATGTTAAAAACTAGAACTTTGGAAGTGTCTTGAATCATAATACACACACACACTTACTTTCCTTTTGTGGATTCCAAATTCTCTTTCATCTCGAATTCTCTCCATTTTCATGTACTCGAGAACTTGATCCTTGGTGGACAACTTTTTGCCCGTTCTCAAATGCGTGTAAGTCTACACAAATGATTACATTTGCAAATATCCATCAACATGCATACAAAAATCTACAACTATAGGTCGAGATTTCTCAATTTGATGATGAAAATATTCATAAACTCTCTAAAATTAGAGGTCCAAGTCTCTCAAATTGAAGATGAAGTCGGATTTCTCAAAATTGATTCTGGAAACCTTGAATGTTTGACCAAAATTGTCATGAACTTTCTCAATTAGAGGTCGCTTTTCTTCAAAAAAAAGATTATGGATTCTCAAATTTAGATGTCGAATTTCTGAAATTGAAGATCATTTCTCTCAAATTTTGAAGTCGATTATTCACAAATTGATGATGAAATTATTCGTAGATTTTCACAGAGAACTTAAAATGACTGCATTTGGGATCAAAACCAATGAAAGTAGAGAAAATTTTGCATGGAAAAAGCTTAAGAATCAGTGTGAATTTGAAGAAGAAAGAAGACAGAAGCAGAAGCGAGAAGAGTCAATTTTTAGTTTTTTACAGTAAAGAGTGAAGAAGTTTGTTACCTTTGTTTGGCGACCGCGTTTTAGGACTGTAGAATGAGCAATCCAACCGACGGGAAGCCAATCCGGCGTTTGATCCGCCGTTACCGTTGGCGGAAGCTGACGCAACATTTCCGGCGAGACAATTCGGCCGTTTTTAGTTTTTCCGGAGATCAAGTTTCGTCACTGTGTCTCTGCTGAGAGCGACAGAAGAAACTCCAAGTGTTAAATATCATATCATTGACGTGGTGTTATTTAGACGACACGTGAGAGTAATATCTGAAATATTTGCATGTTAGTCCCTATAAATATAAAATATTTATTATCGATATTAACTCCAATATTTTTGTTGGACCTCAAATTCCATAAGTTTGAAGTTAAAAGAGAAATTGAGAGAAGGTGGCCAAACTTTTGGAGTTTATTACTGAAGACAAAATATTGAAAATTAGATCCGCATATGATTGATTTTGATATATCGAGTTTATTAATTGTTTAAAATGGTCGTCTTCGTATTTTTATGAACTTTCTCAACTAGAGGTTATTTTCTCAAACTGATGATGACGAGATAGCAGCTGATTTCACAACCATCCAAGCAGCCATCGACTCCATTCCCTCTGGTAACAACAATTGGATTAAGATTTATCTTAGACAGGGAACCTACAAGTAAGCTCTCTTATCTCTATATCCCAACTCTCTCTCTGGCCCGACCCCAAAGCAGACTCTCCGCCGCCGCGTAAGCTCCGATCTCGGGATGCCTCTCCTTCACCGGAGATCTTCCTCCTGAGATCGGAGGCCTCCTCTTTCCCGGACCTCTGCTTTGGCTGTCCGATGACTCTTCTCAAACTTCCGTCGGCACCACCGACGAGATCTCCTTCTTCTTGTTTACTTTCCGGCTGTTTTTGTTCTCTGGTTATTACAGTGACGAGATATTTGGATCTCGTGAGGCCAGAACTCTCCATCCGCTTCTTCAATCTGCCAGAGACTCAAGCTCTTTCGCCGGTTCTCTCTCACCTCCGAGTGAGCCTACTTTCGGCTCTGCCGAAACCTCCGCCGGAACCACCAGATCCGCGGTCACTTTGCCTCTCTCTGGCTTACCCTCAGCGCAGCGACCTTAAATCTCACTCTTACCATCAGTCGCCCATCTGCCTTGATTATCCAAACCGGTCTCATCCCGTCACCGTTCTTCTTCCAGAAGCACCGCCTCCACCTGCCTCTACTATTATCGTCGCCAGATTTGTTCTCTGCTCCGGCAGCTGGTCCGAGCTCAGGCCGCTACAGCTCAACGCCCCAAACCTTCCCGGCTTTGTTTTACTAGGGCTTTGGCCCATATTATCCCATACGGATTGTTGCCGCTCAGCTGCTCATGGGCTTGGCCCATTTCCATGTTATTCATGGTACTCTGTCTCGTCGTCGTCGGAAGCTCAAAGCTCCTGGTTTAGTTTTTATTTTAGAACCGTCCTCGATCGGGTCAGAATAAGAAGCAGTCTCGACGAGTCTCTTTTCACATCTCCGTCCATATTCACCATCCTCGCCTTCACCATACTCCAAAGCTCTGGCCAATCAAAGCTTCCCGTCGAGCGTTTAACTCCCCAGAAACCGTTGTTCCGTCTGGTCGCCGCAGAGGCTGGCCGGAATACCGTTTCTTCTCCCTTGTCGCCTCCTTTTCCCGACAAGCTTACCCGTGTTCTCGATCTGCTCCTTCACAGGAAGGTAATTCTCCCAGGGCTATCAGTTTCTCTCACTTTTCATATGGAGTCGACGATGCATCTACGGTTTGGCCATTTGAAGCTTTCCGTCCTATTCCTCGCCGGCGAAGGGACATCGGGATCTTGGATTCCCGTTTTCGCCAAATTGCATATCTTGTTCCGGCGTTGTACAATTTTGGACTTGGTCCATATTCTATCCATAGCTAGCTCTGTTTTGAAGAAGTCTCTACCAAGGAAGCTCTGCTATATGGTAACTCGTGTCTCAATTCGGGAGCGAGTTTCTTCACCGTCCTTCATTAGAGGTAAGCGAATTACATTTGCACTAATTCTCTCTATGAACGGTGAACTGTTCTCGGTTTCAAAACCGAAAACCTTCTCGTCCTTTATGGAGCGAGTATTGTTAAGCTTTGCATCGATGGCCATGGCTAAAGTCGAGCAAGCAGTTTATGATCATGTTGTTGTGGTCTTGGGTCTAAAGAAAGCTGATGTCAAGTCTACATCTTTTGGTGGTGTTTTACATTTAGCTTCAGGCAACGAATTTAGTACCAGAATCTTGTGTTCAGGAAATTCTGCCTCCCTTTCTATCTCAAAGGAAGAATCAACCCATGGTGGTTATTCTGAATTTATCATGTTGTTTTCCTTTAACTTCTTTAGCTTGGTTGTGTGTTATTGTAACTTTAGAAACAACTCTTATGTTGAATCTCTTCCTCCTTTGAGAGGTGTAACCCAAGTTTGATTTATAAAATCAGTTGTGCACAAAAAAAAAAGATGATGACGAGATAGTGATTGCGCTGACTTGTCTGTTCTAATTCTTACGCACTTGTTTTTTTTTTTTTTGCTCTCAGTTGAAGAACAAAACAAATGGTGCCGTTGAATCTTGATTTTTAAGTGCTGATCGATTTGGATAAAATTATAAAATCAGTGTCATGTTGAGATGAAACTAAAATCATTAAAATATAAATGTGTTGAGCCGAGTACAAAGCTTGTTTAAGTATACTTTGGAAAGATTGTCAAACGCAAGGCCATAACTTATACAAAATTTTATAATTATCATAAATTATACATTTTGTTGACTTTGACTCGTAAATTTCATAATTATCACGTTATTGTTATAAAAGAGAAATTGAATTTATGCACATGGAAGTCGGCTTCTATAATTCTATTCAGCGTTTGTTGAATAGATGACCTGTTTACTCTTCTTCTTATACTGTGTTCATATATAAATGTTGACCGATCAATTTCTTTGGAAATAAATTTCAAATTCTTTAATCGATTAAAACAGTCTAGTTTCATTTTGGAATTTTATTCTCCATAGATTCATAGCAACTAACTTAGATCAAGCAAAAAAAATAATAAACTATTTCCAATCTTGTCGTGTTAATTATAGCCACCTTCTATAATTAACTTAGGTCTGAATTGGACAAAAAGACATGATAATAAATTAGTCACTCTGTCAAACTAGCATGGCAGATATACATATATTATAATGATTCATAACCGAGATATTATAAATAAATTAATACGACAATGATCTTATAATGGTTTTAGATACAAAAAATATAAGAAATATTTATGTGTGCATTAATTATTACATTAGGGTGTATTGATGTGTGTCTACAAATACAAGAAATTTAAAAGAAACATAAGAGATGTGTTCAAATGAAAACCTAAAATAAATTAAACGATACGTGACATATCATTTGTTGTGAAGTGGGTTTGGACCCTCGGGGACTAATCTCAGTGAAACTCCATATATCTGATTGTACTTCTCGCGGGTGCTCACTTCCGGCAACCTTCTTCCGCCGTTAAATCTTAATCGCCATAACTGTTCTTGGAACTCCTCCGCCGTAGTTGTACTAGGAAGCTTGCGGCCACCGGATGAGAAATGAAGCCCGGCGAATAAACAGATCACGATGATTAGAAACGACAATCTCTGGCTCCAAAGTTTCATGTTTTCTTTTTTTCTTTGGGAAATTTTTTTGTGGTTTCTTGACTAATCTTGTTTGATTTATACTAATTACGAGATCTTGGCATGGACTTGTGGAAGAGAAAGAAACAAACAAAATTCCTATCAAGTCATTAGAAAATGGTACTTTCATCATGTCGAAAGACGAAACTAACCTTTCTTTGACCTATAAGAAAAGTTTAATCATATACGTACTATTGTAATATACAATCATAGTGTCAATAATTGAAATAATAGCGAAAGTAATTAATTAGTCAATAGATTGATTGTTAATACAAACATTATATATAGGATTATAAATTAAAATTATAGTTCTGGATGATCGAGACATTTGTACAAGTCTCTGGAAAATGTATAAATATACAATTTTCTATGTCGAGCAAAAATTTATTAATAGATTTCAAGTTTAACGTAATCATAATGATCTCTTTTTTTGTCCTTTCTTTATAGTTTGGATTTTACCGTCATCGTGGAGCGTACGTCATGTCGTTTGATCGATCATTGAGAAACAGAAGTATTGACATTTTTATTCAAAAAGAAGTGGATCTAAGGGTATTCATGTAGTGTAACTTAACGGGTGGAGTGCTCGCATTGGTCTCTCAGGTCCGTCGTCAATACCTTAATCACACCGTTGACTTGTGAGTTGTGAATAAAGTTCTTTTATTTTTGTTTTGGCTCCTCAAAATAATTGATTATGTAACTTTGCCATCAAGTTGTTTAGGTGTTAACATATAGACTATAACCAATGACAATTTTTACTAATTGAATCGGCCTTATATATTCAGTAAAGATAATACACAATAACACAAATTATATTATATGAAACGACACATCTAACTCGTTTAGCTCATTTTCCTAATTTTTTTTATGCAAACTAGTTTTAACTTTTGTTGATAAAGCTTAACGGAAAACTTGGTAAACGTTCAAAATTTCTGTAATTATTATATGGAACTGTGTTATATTATTTGGCGTGAAAAAGAAAAAAAAAAATAGTATGGCATGCAATATAATTTTTTTTTTTGTCAACGCATGCAGTATAATAGCAATGCACAATTAAACATACATTTCAAACTGACTTTTCTTTCTTAACATTATAACCAAAAAAAACTGAGTTTTCTTAGAATTTTAAGAGCTTTCGATCAGGACAAGCCAGGGATATCCGACGACGGTAATACACTAAGTCACTAACGATAACGATCGACTATTGATCAATTTTCTAAATAACAATAAATGAACAGTTCAGAATATATAATAAAAAATTACTTCAATTAGTAAACAGTTGAGTTTAAATAATTGTGGCTCTTTAGCTGCAACACTTAAGACCTTATTTGATAAGAAATAACAAATTGAGACAATCACATACATCCTTTGATAACCTGCTTTCGTTATCTACAGTAAAGGCTTGAAAAATTGGAATGAGTTTCGAATGTTTGGATACGTTGGTAGCTCAATTAATACACCTCACCTTGTGTCTAAGCATGCAAGTTATATGCACTCTGAACACACGTGTTGCACTTAGAAACCTGCACGCTATGCACTGCCCATCTCCTCATCAGTCATTGGCACAACATCTGCTGCTGTCTCTGCATATTAAGTGTTATATAATCAGTATGCCAAAAAAGAAGTATAATCTAGACCTTTTGTCAACCAACACTATTTTTTTCAACCAAATATTGTACACTACTAATAGAGCAAGGGAATTTCAAAAACAATCTACTATAATAAAAAAAAAAATAAGACAAATACCTTGTTATCTATGATTAAAGTCATCACGAAATAAACGTGTTTTGACTTATAAAGAATCTACTAAACTTATCAAGTCAAAGGACCTACTGAAATACCTTCCTCATCTGCCTCCGAGACAGACAATTTTCCTTTCTCGGTACCATCACGATTCATTGCACCAAAAAACCGCCGTCGCAGATGAAGGGTTCGCTCAGTCTTCAGTTCAAACCAATTGGTAAAGTTTTTCACTGTACACTTGTATTTTGAATTAAGTAAACGAACATCTGTGATGTACTTCCGACAAGTGTCACTAACCCAAACCCCATCTCTTAATTTAGCGATTTTTTCCCGCCATAATCGATTACCATTCCCAATACCAAGGCCCATTGTAAAATATAATCCACCACATATTTTCTCGGCCCATTTGTCGGACCAAACAATTTATAGCGCAAATCCTAATTTATCTCCTTTGCTACAGTATAATTAACCGGTCGGGTTTAACGGCCCTTGGTAGATCTCATTTATAAGCAAACTCCAATGACTGGTTTCAGAAACAGTGTACACCGGTTCTCGTTTACATGAACCGAGTCTTCCGGTTATAACCAAACTTCGATGCCGGAAATTGGAACAGATTTCCAAGATCCATCCAGCAAACAACCGCCTGCCGTTCCCCATTACTGTCGTCGATCCGAAAACTACCCATCTATCTTCTTCTTCCATCCGAAAATCGAGGCTTTCTCAGAACCTCCGACGGGCGCGTACGCGCGTGAGACGTCCATGGAAATCCCAATTCTCGAAAACTACCTACTTTTTTTTCTCTCTTGTCTCACTCGCAGTCGATAACACGCGGAGAGCTAAAATCGTCCACTCTCTACATAACAATCTCTCTCTCACCTACTTTACTAAATAAATCTTAAACACACCCAAATACATAATTTCAAACTTAAAACTACCTACATCCCTTACTATCCCAAGAAAGTACTGCAAGAGGTTAAATGGCGTTTGAGTTAAAAAGGGGGAAGAACATGTCCCGAAGCTCGTTTTTCTTTCTCTTATATTTTTTGCTAACGATATTTCACATCTAAAAAAATTAAAACATTCCACCATTGTAAACAACAAAAATATTATTAGGTAAAGACTAAGTATATATTTCATAAAAAAGATGAACATAGTATTAGTAACTTGGGATCTCTCGTTAGAGACGGTCTCCATCAAAATTGTTTAGGGGGTAAAAAGTATATACATAATTACATATTAGTGATCTTTTAAGTTGTAACTGACTGAAAAGAAAAAAACATTCCAGCCTTTGGTTCTCCTTCGTGCTTTAAATCACTAAAATGTTAATACATTCTTATATGTATTAGTAAGCACTTAGCCACTTACTGTAGAGAAACTACATTAGAGAAAATCAGCTACTTGTATTTAATTTCCTTAAAATCACCTTAATTAGTCGAGGAAGCTTTCCAAATGTTTGAAGCGTTTGCAAGACTGAATGAGAATCTAAAGCAAGGACTTGCACCTTCTTGTTGAATTTGGCGCATTTTCTTTCTTTTGAATTTGGCATTTTTCTGTGGCTGTCCTCCAAATCTTACACAGTACAATACCTCATCAATTTTCTACGCTTCTGTCTACAATATATGATAAGAAATTTATGATAACTTTCATTAAAGAATTGTTTCTTACAAAATTTATAGATACGTGTTTGGATGAGTTCTTTATCAAAAAAAAAAAGTGTTTAGATGAGTAGCTTGCAATCTTCACTTCTGGCAAAGCTACTCTTATCTCAATAAATGATACGTATAAAAATTTCAAGTTTCATGGCCAAAGTCGGCATCTAATTCACCTAGATTGCTATTGGGGAAAAAAGAGAGCATAGAACAAAGAAACCAAAACAAAACAAAAAACAAAAAAAGGAAAGACAGAAACATAAATTGTCAAGACTTGCTTCACCCAAGATCTTATTACTACAGAATCCCTTTGAACAATTAAACCGAACTTGCTTTTATCAAATTTTAATACAAATTAGTTAGTGGGATTTCATCCAATGCTTTTTGCTAGCAATCGAGAAAGCTTGACTATGAACCTAGTTAGGTTTTCTTTGCATATGTTTGTTTAACTTGTTTTGGTTGGATGTATTTGGTTCCATTAAATTGGGTTTATTTCCCTACTTGAGCAACCACCAAAGTGAACTCAATAAACCACTTACAGCATGACCCAAGCGTCGAAACTTTCAAGGAAAAAATCTCAAGCTAGTCAATCTTTTGTCTATATTGTATAATAATCTGAATTAATCAACATGCAACAACACGATAAGAGGTCATATCACATAAGTGAAATCACTCAGTATTAATATAGGAGCAGCTAAACGGGAAAAAAACGAACATAAGACTGTCCAAAACATTTTTTCTCATTATGTAGCCCTTATCTCCATCTTTTTATTTCTGTATCACATAATTACTACGCTTTGCACTTGTTATAATTGTCTCGTAATTAAGACCAAATATCTCGCCACATCTTCGTTTACTCTATGTGGCTCTCCTCTCCACCTTTAACAAAGCTACTCCAGAATCTGAATTTCTACTACTGCTGCTGCTTTCCCACATACCATTTAGTTTTGTGAGAGACTATCTAACGTCAACCAACGTTAGTAAACCATCTTCCAAATCTTAGAAAGCTACAACTCGAAAGAAAATGTTTTTAAGGAAAACTACAACATTCAACTCCAAATGTAATCAAGTTTTTTTTTTATCAGTCGTCATCTACTTCTCCGGTAGTGTTTCCAACATCTTTCACTCTCTAGAATGCTGCAACAGACCAGAAAAACAAACAAAGGCTCCCAATCTTTGTCTCCACCTCATAGAGTCATGTGTGGTCTGAAAATATTTTTACTTTCATTGTGGCTACATTGAAATTTAGAACGACAATACAGAGAATAATATACCAGAGACAGAAAGCATCATGTGCCGATAGGTGAAGACTGGATTGGACCATAAATAACATAATCAAATAGCATCAGACATACAAAAGGTAGCATATTTAGTACATTAGTTTCAGAAACCATTGATTTTAGCTACATAACATTGTGGGTCAAGCGACTCTAACGTCACCCAATCTTAGATGCATAAGAGTCTGTATATAAACTTCAAAGCTAGCTAGTGATCCCTGACGCCTAAGGAATTGGCGAATGCGTTCCCATCCTTATATTTGGCTTCTTCTTACTCTTCATATGTTCAACCTCTCTTTCAGCTAACGGAAAAGTTTTTTTGCTTGAAGTGGTGCAACTGGATTGAAGATTAGATCATCACAACGCCTGAGATGCCTATATAAAGTTTAAAATTTTGAAATTCTGCGATTTTGGAGAGTAAGTCAAATGGATTCATTTTCTATGCAAAATATCTGTATCAGAAGCCTGAAAAAGGCATCTTAATAATAAGAAAATGGGTGAAGGATTACCTCTTGAATATGGTTATATGGATCGCTGACTCCTTGTGGTAATGTATGGAATTTGAACCAAACCCATGTTAAGGCTTGAATATAGGAATCGCAAAATATTTTTAAAATCAATATACCGGTCTTCCTTTAGTTTAACACGTGTACTTGGAGTACAATCCAATCCTCAGCAATTGTGGATGGTAGAGTTGAGTACATGTAATGCAAGGAAGAACCATTAACCTGTCCAGCTGACTTTCAATTTTCAAAAAGATCGGCATATAGTATAGATCATAGAATGGCAGAAGCATAAATCTTTAATAGTGTTAGATATTACTTAATGTGGGGAAATACAAAGAAGCTTGATATATAGTAATTCAGTTTGATATATAGTAAAATCATCCCACTTATTTGAACCGATTTTCAGAAATCATTCACAACAACAAAGCCAAAATATCATGTCATGAAACTAAACCCAAGAAGAATATTATATTTCCAATATAACTTCTAAATACAATCAATTGGCACCTCAAAAGAACTGTGCCTTAGGATAATACTTACCATGTGCAAGTAAAACATACTTTTGGAGGTTCTGTAGTTAGTCTTGTCTCTGCTACCAGGATAGTCCAGCTCAGTTGACAATGAGACCCAAAAACAGAGAGAAACTTCAGGAAGCAATGTAAAAAAATATTAACTATAAGATACTAAGATAAACAGAGAGATAAAAGAATGAATCAAACATGAAAATGATATACCTTAAATTGAAGTTGCAGAGAATGATATGATATAGATAGACAAATCAGAAAATAACGGAAAATGTTACCTGCATTGAGATGTCAACATTCAAGTCATAATTTCCAAGTCATAATTTATGATAATTGGCGAGAAAGTTTAGCTTGTGTTCAGGAATCGGCGAGAAAAGCTTCACATGATGGTGACTCTTCCCCTGCATTCTCTACAACATTGTGACCACCAGTTAGCACTTTTACAATTAGTACGTACACGCTGAACTGAAGTTACATTGATTCCATATTCAATTAGCTTAGGATAAGAGTATTTGTAAGCACCAAACATTCCATGATTTATTTAATCAATGAACCAACCAAAACTAACTTTGTAAGCTCGATCACAAAACAATAACCAACTTAGAGAACATGTTGGTTCAATCTTAATGGACATTTCTCTATAATATTTTTTCAGCATTCAATATGCGAACAAAGGAGAGTGATGAGTATTACCTTCAAAGGGAAACTGCTGTTCTGAATTCAAACCTGTTTTCTTATAAGTTTAGATATGCTGACATAGACACATAGACACAAGGAAGAGAAGTAGGAAAGTGTCAATAATTAAAAGTACCTTGAAACCGAAGGTATAAGAGGACCTTGAAACCAAAGGTGCTATCCAAGTAGCCAAAACCAGTCAGGAAACCAAAATCACTATCAAAGAATTGAATGATGGAGATAGTGGAAGGTTTGATTTGGAAGAGAAAAGATAAGGAATCCATTTTATGGAGTGATGAAGCAGAAGGTGAGAAGACTGGCAACTTAATGAGCCGAAAGCCCTACGAAAAACATAGTACCGTCGTAAGTTCCGAGCCTAAGGGTTGCCGTGATTTTTTGGTTGCGAGCAATACCAACCTCTGATCTGTGAGGACATGAACACAAAATGAGGGGCCGAATGTTGAATCGTGATCAATTTAAGAAAATCCAAATTCGAATTGAAGAGAGGGAGAGAGAAAGAGATAGGCATCTCTCCGGTCCTTCGATTCATGCTTGTGAAGCACCCCACGCAAGCGTCGGAGATAGGTTTTCATGCCGCTGTTTCCCGGCGATTCAAGGAATTCGAGAATGAGGAGGACGAATAATGGGCCAAGTAGGTTATCACTTCGTCAATGATATAGTTAGAGTAGATTCAGGGAGCTGCTTCATTTATGAGATCGGAAACGGTGATGGGTAGAAAGCGGAAACGGTAATTGAGATTGTGCGTCGATAGAAGTTTATGTGATGTTGACGTGGCATCGTCGAGTGTAAGAAGTGACGTGGCAACGCAGAGAGTACTTTTTAAAAAGCTGAGTTGGGTGGCCTGAGAGGCCCTTCCAATCCCATCTCGTCCTCACTCATTCATTTCCTTCATCCCATTTAGTCCTGTCTCCTCTCGTTTATTCTCGTCCAGTCTCATTACTTCTTGTCCCGTTCTGTCCTGTCACATTTCTTCTCTCGTTCTGTCATGTCCTATCTCGTTCCTTTCCGTCATGTCCGATCCCATCTTGTTTCAAAAATATTTATTATAATATTATATATTTTAATTTGACAAAACTAAAATCATTAAATTTTAATTTTTGTAGATAATACATAAGATTTGTGTTTTATATTTCAAATTAAATAATATATTAATACATAATAACTATTGTGACAATTAAAGTATAATAAAATTAATAAAATAAGTCAAATAAATGCCAATGATCAATACTCTAGTGGGCGATTTGCGTCATATACATTAATAGATTTTTATTGATATTTTTTCTTCCCAACTACACTAATGATTAAAAAAAATATTGATATTTTTCATAAGACTTTATTCATTTTTTACTCAAATATTATGTTGCATCTTATCAAGTTTTTACTGTACCCATGTAAAGAAATACTTTCATAAATTTTTTTAAATAGAAGTCTATAACTAAAATTATGAAATTATAGTTTTTTTAAGAGGATTAAATATATAAGTTATCTTTTATAAAAAGTGTCTTTTCAAATTCTAGTTTAACATATTAAATTAATGTATGATGTAGTAGTTATTACGAAAATTAAAGATTAATAATAAAAATAGAATAAATAAATTAAACAATTAAAAAACTAACAAAATGGGTTGATGATGTGTCACAATTTGAAGATAGGAGTTTGATGATGTGGCAGCCTAAGAAGAGAGCACATTTAACTTTATATATATACAGATGATTAGCCTAAAGCTTTTCCTAGTCCTAGTCTTTCTTTTGAACTATAATAATTACCACCGGGATGAAATGAATATGAAGCAAAATTAAATTAATATAGTTTTAGTTAAAAATATGGTTTAATGAAGAATCTGAAATTTACTTGTATATATTATGTGATTGTTTTAAAATCACTGCAACTTTGATGGTATAAATTGTGGTCTAATGATATATTTTTTAGAAATAAATTTAGCACCTTAATTTGATGTCTATTATAGTAAAAGACTTGAAAACTCTATAGAAATTATCAAATTAGAAATGGAGGGAGTATTATATATCAAATCATCCATAATAAAGACAACGTCCACCAGGTCCTCCAAACGTGAGAGTCTCTCTCGAATAAATATCTACATACATAAGGTACATTACGCCATAACACTTAGGATCATCAACAGAATACTCTATCTCGCTGGAATTAATATCCTGTAGTGTATAATCCGAGAGAACATATTTAAGCTGTTTCATGAAACTAGGCAGAGTCAAATCTCCTGTCGGAAAATCTCCAGTGCCCATTGGTGGGAATAGGGTGTGAGGTGATGTAGTTCCTGCAACTCCACCGAAGTAAACTTCAGAAGCTCCATTTGCCATGTAAGTTTGAAGTGGCCAATAGCCTATCATTATCTTTCCCATCGTCAATACCCAATTTTTTGTCACTGGATCCTGCATTACATTACATGTAGCTCCACATATTTAGTTACTCATACTTGACTAAGACTTAATGAAATCGAGATTTATTGTTAAGAGTACTTTAGTCTTTCCTTAGAACAAAATCAATATCTAAATCAGTGTTTTGATGTACCTCGGCAACAGAAAGATGGACAGTGTGTTGCCTTCCTCCTGAAACAACCAAACCAGGGTAGATTGATTTGTGAATCTGGACATAACCTCCTGGGCACAACGCGTTGTAACATCCATCTTGTTGTTTTTCTGACTGTAATATATAATTAGTGCATATATATTTGATTATGCTTACACCAAAGTTAACCAGAAAAATATCTTAATTAAACTATTATAAAACCGGAGAAAATAAAAATACACTAATTCATTACTCACCCATAATGTCGTTATTCTTGGACGGTTATCTCGATATAGTGTTGGATGCACCTATGAATCAAGCAAGAGAGGTGTTAGTATTATTATTANGTGTTTTTTTTTTTTTTTTTTTTTTTTTTTTTTTTTTTTTTTTTTTTTTTTTGTAAAACGAGAGAGAGGTGTTAGTTTTGAATATAAATTGAACCTATCCGATCAAAAGTGAACGTAAACTTTTTTGTTTTTAATTTGATTGAAATATTTTAATTTGTTAGGAATCCAAAAACTAAAACCGAATATGATTAGAAACTATTACAAAATAAATTCTGGAAAGAAAAAAACTGGAGTTTTCGAATTTAACACTTACGAATAAGTGTGACATTCAAAACTTTGATGATTTTTTTTACTATAAAAAAAAGCAACTAAAATTAGTCAGTTGAGTTTGTAGTAGTTTACTTACAGCCACACCGAACTGGATGCTGCTCTTTATGTTCCCTTGAATGTAACAAAGCATAATCCAAGTCTTAGTATATTGATTTCGCGCCAATTGCTGCTTGTTAATATCGAACAATGCTTGTGCTCCATGCCATTTTTTTGTCGTATTTACAAATGCCCTGATAAATGCATACTAGAAATAAAAACAAAATTACACTCAAGTGTTAATATAACTCCATGTTAATGGGTTTTTGCAGCTTAATGGACTTACATGTTGGTCAAACTCCCTAATACCCCGACGAGTTTGTTTTAGGAGACGGCCTAAAACAAAGAAAAAAATTGTGGCCATAATGAATTAACAAAAGAAAACTTAATCTTATCTATTGTTTGCATTTGAAAATCGGAGAAATTTTAAAACTACACCTCTAGGATTATTTTCAAAACTTCAATTTTTTATTGAGTAAAACAACTCTAAACCATAAAATATAAACTATAAACCCAAAAATATAACCTTAAACCCTTATATCTAAACCCTAAACCCCAAAATCTAAACTCTAATTAAGGATTAGTAAACCTAAACTTATATATTAATATTTGGAAAAGTGTAATTTTAAAAATTAACACAGTAGAAATATAGTTTTGAAAATTGACACCCCAAAAAGTGTATTTCCTAATATTTCTCTTGAAAATCACCCAAAAATATATAATATTTGATTCGTGTTTGTACAATTTATCAAAAAGTTAAGCTTGGGAATTCGATTTCACATCCCCAAAAAGGTTGAGAAAAGACCAATTAACTCGTTTTGTAGTTTTAAAATAAACAGTCGTAAAAAATATAACGTTTGATAAACAGGACTATTGTATAATATATCTCACATTTTGTCAAGGTTTTTTAAAAATTAACTACAAGTGCTACATCAGAACTTAAAAAAGACAGTTTAGGCTTAAAAACCTGAAAAGAAACATAAAATAACAAAATAAAAAGGTCCAATATATCAAAAAAAAAAAGGTCCAATATATCACCATCAAAGTTGATTAATATTAAGGCCCGTAAAAAAAAGTTGATTAATAGAAAGCTTTTTTACCTGCTTTAAATCGTTGAGGATGGAAAAGATAATTGGTTAAGTTTGTTTTTGTTTTGTGAATTGGTACTTGTCCTTTAGGACATTCTTCTGATCCCTTCAGAACAATCTTTGTGATTGTGTCACCATTAGAAGTAGAGAGCATTGATAAAAGCTCTCGACTTGGTCTAATCTACAATAAAAACGACAAAACAGGTTTATTCCAACAAATTTGTTTATTATAAAGCTTGATTTAGTATCTTTGATGGCAAATAATTGATACCTGTATTTGGTGATTCTTTGATAGAGGGTGTTGTAATGCAGGTTGCTTGTACATAGAGACGCATTCGAACTCGGTTTCTTGGTTCTGCATTACAATTTAACACTTTAAAATATAAGAAATTTAATAAGTTTAGTATACGAATTACTTGTTATAACTAACGTACCTGTTGTTTAGCATTACAACTATGGCATATTATCCCTAAGGAGACTAACATCAACCAAAGAGAAGCCATTGGTTTCTTTTTACTTTGTTTTTTTGTTTTTTTGGGAGAGTGTTTCTTTACTATATATATATTTAAATGAAGGTATTGCATTGGTTACAAAAATAGAACGTTTCCGTTCTTTAAGCCTACAAAATAATAATATATGGGGAAACATATAAAAAAAGATCTTCAGCCACGCACTTTAAGTAAAAAAAAATAAAAAATGCTCCAATAATTTCAAATTTTCGATTTTTGTTGACCAGATTGCTTTTGACGAAACGTTAGTCAACACAAATCAAGATTATTTTGGTAAATAAAAAAGCTAACAATTGTTTTCGATTGACTGTTTCGAACTTTTAGATTCTAAGAATCTTATATATAATTGGAGAGTTTTTTCTCCATCTAAGGTGTCCACATCAGCAATTTCAACATTAAATTATAATTAAAATAAACATTTAATTTATATTAAATTATATTAATTGTTACTTTTATTTAACATATAAATTGATTTTGTAATGAAATACAAAAAAACAAATCTAACAAAATACATAGGAAAAAATATTTGTTAAAATTTTAATATAAATTATATGAGAAGTATATTTTATGAAAGGATAATATAATTATTTTCTAGCAAAAAATGTTTTTAGATTTGTCATATTTACAATGTTTAATGTATTTGCATTGATGTATTATTAAACAAAATAAAAAATAAAAAATTTATAATTGATTTACATCATTGAGAGTTGAAAAATATATAATTTTGAAAGATAAATTTAAAATTTGAAAATATGTAAAATGAGTACAAAAATAAAATTAAATAAAAAAATATAGATAAATAACAGTGAATGAAAATAAAATAAAAGATAGAGACTAAATTATTTTAAATAGCAGAAACTAAGTGAATAAAAAAAGTGTAAGAAAACTGAAAATTTGAAATAAGAACAATAATAACTAAGTGTTCATGAAATTTTCTTTATAAATTTGTCATAGATAGTATGAAGTCTATGTCTGTATTTTTGTTATTTTTGTTCCCCTATTTAAATATACAAGAGCTATAAATCAAGCTGTTATAAGTGAATTTTAAATTTACTTATTTAGCTTTTAGTGAATAAAATATTAAATTAAATAGATATGTTAAAAATTAATTATAATTTAGAAATCGTTATTGTTTTGGTTCCGCGCAATGCGCGGGTTCATTTTCTAGTCAAAATAATTATACAGTCCCTTATCCTACAATAGAAAACTGTTTTGCTGACGTGGCAAGTTCACAATATTTTTGAATTAATTAATTAATTTTTTTATTAAGAAACGGATAAAGACGCGGACTCTGTATGGGTCGGATCTTTTTTATTTCGCCATTTATGAAACGCGAATCTTCCTTCTTTCTTCTTCTCCGGCACGCCTATTTTCCTTCTCTCTTCTCTCTTTGATGTCGATCTCCATGGCGATTTGATGGAGAATCGAAACTTCGGTCAATTTTGCTCACGAAATAATAAGGAACGAACGGCGAAATCGATGACGGTCAGATCCAGAAAAGACATGTTTCTGATAGAGCGATATCCATTTCTTGCGGTTAGATCTCCGACGACCACAATAGAACCATCTCCGGCGAGAGGAAGCTTCTTCGTATGTCTTCTTCCTCTCAAGTTGTTGAGCCGGATTTTTTATTTGGTTTATTGATTCACTTTTGTAGGGAATAGTCTAACTCTTGTGGAAGCAAATCCTTGATCTTTTGGTTTTACAGTATGCCAATTCTGAGATAAATTCACCCCTCATGTAATTTCATGGTTTACTGGAGAGGCTTTTGTTGATACGGGACGATATGATGATGCATATTACAAATGAGAAGAGAAGGTCCGTTTCATAAGTCCATTTTTTAATTCATTTCAAAGTGAAAAGCAACTTAGCTTTCAAATCGAAAGGGAAACTTCATAATCTGTGATTTATACTTTCTGTATTTATTACAGGTACACCAAGATTTGTAAAAGAGCTCACTTGATACAGCCATGGAAATGAACCACCGTCCCGATATGAGACACCAAATTACATTATCACGGATTTGGGTTTACGTACTACAATCTCATTTCGGTTTTGTCTTTCTATCTATTACGAACCACTGACTGAATTTTCTGATTCATGTCTTTGTTTTTCAGGTTTCTTACCATTGGAAAAAATGAAATCATATCCACTGTTAAGCCAAAAAGTTAGATATTTCAGTAAGTCTTCTTTAATTAAAACCTTTGCGTTCTCTATTTGCGAGCATACGCCATGCTGACTACAACAAGGCTTTTAAACTTTCTTAATTTTTTCTCCTATTATGTATTGAACATATGTGAATAACATCGGTTCTTTGATCTTCTTTCAGATTTGTTTAAATTTTTTAGTTTTTAATCAAGCATAAGAATGATGAGGAGCATACTTGGATACGAGCATTCATTTGCTGTGTAGCCAACAATTTGTTTATCTCTGCTAAATTTCTGAGAGTAGAAATACCATTTATTTATACAATGCTAGTCTCATCGATCGTCAATATATATATTTAAATATACTACATCGCCACATATATGACATTTGTATAAATTTGATTTACAAGATATTTTGCAGTTCATGTCTTATTTTTAAATTCTCTTGCTAATAAGACGTTTGTGCAAACATTTAAATGATATACTCTCCATCTCATCTCATGGTTGTTTGTAAGTTTTTATTTTTCCGGTAATCGAAGTTTATTATTTTAAAACAACAAAGTTGTTTAAATCATAGATATTTTAATCAAACTCTGTTAACATTTACACAAATGTTTATCTATTTTTTTTTCAAATACTTTGTTTACGTCTATACAAATATCTATACATTTTTTAGTTTGCATTTTTTTATAATACCATTACACAAATGCTATACAAATATTTATCTATTTTTAAGTTTGCATTTTTGATAATATCATTACATAGGTATTGTTGGTTATAAGTAAATAATAATACCATTGCAGAATAATATTCTTAGCAATTTTTTTTTTTTTTTGCCAACGTAACGATTGTTTTTTAAACATTTGAAAATAACTTTTTAACTTTAAATTTGTTCACAGAAATTTACAGACTTAAATATTTGTGAAAATAAATAGAATTATATTTTTTATTAAAACTCTATCATGTTTTTGATAAAAATGAGTATTTTGAGTGTAATATGTAGAGGATATTGCTATTTGCTTTCTCAAGATGAATTTGAAGGAAGATTTGCCATGACTAAATTATATTATTTTGGGGTAAAAAATTTGAAACGATTTTCCGACGTGAAATTTGTTGGCGGGAAATTTGAAGATATAAGTTTTAGTGAAAAATTAGTAGAATAATAATTTTGGCATAAAAATCTTCAACACAAATATTTTGAGTTAAATATGTAATAGATATTACTATTTTCTTTTTCAGTGCTTAGTTATGCATTTTTAAAAATGTTTGACTTTACTATATTTTTTTAACATTTAGTTTAAAAGTCTTAAATTTAATTGAATCATATGCCCTTCTAAACTTTTGGAAACGACTCACATAAATATTTAGAAATGTTAAACAACCAAAAGTGAATAATACACTATAAATCAATGACCAGATATACTCACATTTTATCTAAAAATAAAGACAAATATTTTAAATGAACAGTGAAAATAATAAAAGAAATTAAAAAATGTATTAATCTCAAAATAATATTAAAATACATACCGACTGAACAATAATCTATATTTTTTTAAAAAATAAAGTTAACATAATATGTGCATTAGGCGCATGGTATTACCTATACATATATAACATAATTTCCAAAGAGAGGTTAATCTAAATTCGAAACTTACATTTAAATTACTAAAGTTTACCACACACAAACGCATTAGGCGCGTGCAATCATCTAGTATATATTAAAATAATAATTTTATATTCATATGTTATTAACAAAATTGTCATGCAGATGTTAATACCAGAATGGTTTTCAAAGCAAATATAAATAAGAAATCACTTACACTATAATATTTACATACAATGTCATTGCTACACTTATTTTTATTTAGTTACCAATATTAAAGATTTGCATGTACTTCTACTATACAACATAAATAATATATGAAACAATTGTTATAAAATATTTTAAAACTCGAATATTGATATAAATATTTCAAAATAAATTATAGAATTATATTTTTCAATAGATAAGATTTGTTAACATATTCATTCTATATAATATACTCCCATTTAAAAACATAAATTATGTAAAAAGCATTTATTATAAAATATTTTTAAAATCGAATATTGATATAAATAATTCGAATTTAGTCATACAAAATGTTTTTCAATATATTGGATTTTTGAACATACTATAAATTTGACTCGCGCAATGCATGCAATTAAAACTATACAAAATTTTAAACTTTATTAATTTAATTTTAAAAATCCTATTATTATTTTTTTTTGTTAAAAGGTCTTCATATTTAAATATTTTTGGGTCCCATATAAAATGAGTTTTTTGGTTTAACAAGATACAAAACAAGAAACTAAAAAAATTCAAAAAGTCCATAGGGGACTAAAATAAAACTGAAGGGCCTGATTAGAAACCCGAACCAGAACAAGAAAGCCCGAAGAAGACTACGCGGAACTAAAAAAACCCTAGGAAAAAACGGCCGCCAAACCCACACCTAGACCTGGTTCTAGGGGTAGGCCAATGGTGTAAGTTGGGATAGAGGTCGATGCCTCAATGTATTATTCACAACCCTTTATATAGGGATTACAAGATTGAGATCTCATAGGATCTTAGAGAATATAGAAGAGTATCTTCTAACTAAGGCAACCGAATATATATTTGTACATATCTATTCTAACACTCCCCCGCAATCGAATCGGGAGGCTTCCGAACGTTGAGACTGGAGCGAAAATCAACAAAAGGTTGAGTAGGCAGTCCCTTGGTAAAGATGTCTGCATAGTGAAGAGCAGATGGAACATGAAGAACACACACCTGACCAAGTGCAACGCGTCCTCAAACGAAGTGTATATCAATCTCTATGTGCTTCGTGCGCTGATGTTTCACCGGATTAGACGACAAGTATACCGCACTGATGTTATCACCGAAGACTATAGTGGCCTTTGTCAGCGGTATTTTCATTTCACCGAGGAGATTACGTAGCCACGTAGATTCCGCAACAGCATTTGCCACAGCCTTATATTCAGCCTCCGCACTGGATCGTGAGACTGTAGCTTGTCGTTTGGACGACCAAGAAATGAGGCTGTCCTCTAGAAAGACTCCATAACCTGACGTTGAACGGCGCGTCGAGGAGCAGCCGGCCCAGTCCGCATCCGAGTATGCTGTAAGCTGATGAACAGAGGACTTATGGATGTGTAGGCCATGAGTAATTGTCCCCTTTATGTATCGCATAATCTGCTTAAGCAGTGAAGTGAGGCTCACGAGGATCATGCATTTAAAGACAGACTTTCTGGACGGCATAAGAAATGTCTGGTCGTGTAAATGTCAGGTATTGAAAGGCTATGTCGAGACTACGATACAATGTCGGATCAGAGACTGGAGCACCATCGAGAGGAAGCTTAGCCTTTGTGTCAACCGGAGTGCTGCAGGGATTACAGTTCGTCATATTCGCTCGATGGAGAATGTCAGCGACGTAGTTCTGTTGCTGTAGCATCAAGCCCGATGCGTTGCGCTTGATGGAAATGCCCAGAAAGTAGTGAAGTTCTCCAGAGTCGCTCATTTCGAATTCTTTATGAAGTGATGCGATGATTGACTGCAGGAGCTCTTTGGAAGAGGCTGTGAGACCGATGTCGTCAACGTATAGGAGAAGATAAGCTAGTTGAGTGCCTTTGCAGTATATAAACAGCGAAGGGTCGCTGACACTTTGAGTAAAACCGATCTTCTTGGCAAAAGAGGCAAAACGATAGTTCCAGGCACGAGGTGCTTGCTTCAAGCCGTATAGAGAACGTCGGAGGAGGCAGACATGATCAGGCTTGGTTGGGTCAACGAAACCAGGAGGCTGATGCATGTAGACTGTCTCTTCAATATCGCCATTGAGAAATGCATTCTTCACGTCTAGCTGGTGCAAGGGCCAATCTCTAGCGACAGCGACATGAAGCACGGTACGCACGGTAGCTGGTTTCACCACTGAAAGTCTCGTCACCATCAACGCCAAGCTCCTGTGATTTCCCATTTGCTACTAGGCGTGCCTTGTAGCGTGATAGTTCTCCATAAGCATAATTTGTGCCTGAAATTCCAAAGAGATCGAACAATGTTAGTAGCAACTGGCCGCGGAACCAAGTCCCACGTTCTTGCTTTAATAAGAGAGCTATATTCCTCGCCCATAGCACCATTCCAGTAAGGATCCTTAGCCGCCTGTATATGTGAAGAAGGAAGAGGAGACACGACAGACGTATGGAGACAGAGTTGTTTTCGAGGTTTAACAATTCCGCTCTTACTCCGTGTTGTGATTTGCGCAATACCTGGGTTGGAAGATCAATTGGTGGTAGCTTCATGGTGGGAAGCTACTTAAAGGGTGAGGTCTCAGGTTCGAGTCTCACCAACAACCTGGGTTGTATAGGTGGTTGTGGCCTTATACATTAACAGTGCTGGGCCGGCAGTGGGCCGGTGGGCCGGGCTGTTACACCAGAGGGGTTGGGGTGTATTGAGCTGCAGACCTAGCAGCGCCGGGCCGTGTAGTGGCTGAAAAGATCGAATCCAACCACAACACCTCCCTCCTGGAAAGCATTTTCAGTGAAACTATACTCAGTTCCAGTATCAAGAGCAACAATTTCATGCTTTCTATAAGTTAAAGGACAAAAACAGAAGCACAAAGAAATCAAATGCACAGGAAGGATGATGACATACATCGTGATCGTGCTTCATTAGAAATCCTGGCTTCAATTCAATCTGCCTTTTACCATCCTCCTGCAATTGAACAGTTAATTGTTGAGAACAATGACTCTTTTGCGCACACAGTGAAGGAAAAAGAAGATATGGAAGAAATTTCAAAGTGCTGGTTTTTTTTCTAGCACAAGTATTTAGGAGGAACTATATATATAAAGATCACCGAGAACCAAAAAGAAAAAGTTAACATCTATGCCAAAAACAAATCCAAGAAGCTAGTAAGAAAAGCCATGATGATACATACCGGACCTCCAAGGTATTGAAAACCAGCAAGCTGGAGCTCTTTCAAGATGCCTTCTTCACCAATCACGTAGACCTGCATTAATATTTGCATTAGAACTATTGCAAAGGGACTCTTAATAGTTTGATTAGCACATGAGATTGAGACATATTTGTTTCGATTAAAAGATGGCTTAACCTTCTTATCTTTTGGGAAATTAATAGACAGCAAGTACGCAGCTGCAGCAAAAGAAGATGCAAATATCTCCTCCTGAAATAAAAATGTTACTGCTTCAATCAAGAACAATTCGTCACTTCATAACAGCAAATGTAGCTAGATTTTTTTAAAACCAAGTCACTAACCTCGTTAACATTCAAGCCAAGAGTCTCAAATTTTGGCCATATTGTTTCCTTGACTTTGTTGAGTTGTTCGTAACAAAAACCAATCTCTTCCCCTGCAAAATTGAGAATACCAAACACATAAAAAAGCAACTGATGTAATAAAAGGATGAAACTAAAAAAGAATTTGACACAACATTACAAAAGCTAAAACCTGAACCAGTTCAAAAGAATAATCAAGAAATAATCAGGTCATAATTGTCGTATTGGAAGCTAGCATCCCATATAAGGGATATGTCAAATCAGTAAGAACACAAAAGCTACAAATACAAAAAAAACCTTTAAAGGAGAGGGTCATAAAACAGCAATGCATGTAAAAGGTAACTGGCAAGTAAATAAACGATCATGTTAATATCAGGAGACGCTCGTATGGGTATCAAAAACACAGATGTCGGAACATTGAGTGAAAGATGGAAATGCAGTAACACGTCAGAGAAACAACACCATTTCCAGAGTTTACATATTGACTGCTGTCTAATAGATTTTTCAGCAGGGTTTGCAAGCAAAGCGTCAGAGGAAGCTAATGACATCTTTTTTTAATTGGAACAAAACGTTGGTGGAAGTTATTGGTCACACACAAGCAAGGAAAATACTACCCTAAGCCAGAACAACATCGAGCTACTAAATTCTAGAGCCATGGATACAGCAAAGCAGAAATAAGTTTCAGTAATAAAAGGACATGTGGTTCATTCTGCAAGAATTGATGTAATTCACTTATGGTAACTGTCTCGTATTTGGTAATGGCAGAAGAGGCGGTGGTGACCGTCGGTAGTGTCGCCTGCCGTGGACCAAACCTGTGGCGATGAAAGTAAAGTAAGGAATGTGAGAGACCCAACAGAAAAGAAGTCAACAAAATATAGGATGATGCAAACGTACTTTCTGATGAATTCCTGTGCCTCGGCAACGTCCTTGTCGGAGTAAAGCCTTGTTGATGATGTGGAGTTAAGCGTAAAGGCACCTACAAAATGGGGGGGAAATGTAAACCTCAATGAATAGCGAGACAACAATATATATTTAACTGTAAAGAAAATTCATTTAGGATGTTAACCTCCAATAGTTTTTGGGTTCACAGTGGTTATGAGGAGAACAATTGGCTGGACCGTGCTCTGGTTCCATCTCTCACGAAAACAGGCGGCAATGTCTCCCCAGAGGTTAACGCGAATGGTTTCCCCGCTGTGTTGATTGGAATGCAAACGGTAAACATCAGATGTCTGTAAATTAGTAAGATGAATAACCAAAACGCAAAGATACAGACCGCTATAGATTGAAGCACTTACTCTTGCATAAACAGGTGCAGGAAGACTCTGTCCTTCGATCTATTCTCTGCAACCTCTATTGCGATTTCACTGGTTGTGGCTGATTTGAGGTTGTCACCGCTAATAAGGCGGAGCTGGCCATTGTAGACCGAAGCAAATGCGTGTTGGCATTGGTGCACTCGTATAAGCGTGAATAGATGCTCTTTCCAAGAGCGTCATGTACTAATTTACTCAAAAAGCTTCAATTCAGAGTCAAATTCAACGGAGAAATGGGAGCTGGATTCACCAATGAGAAACTTACCGTGGTACAGAGAAGAATGATAACTCCTCCAACACCCGAATCTGAAATCATCTCCAGCTTGAATCCAAGAGGGCTCATTTCCACTCCGAACACTGTAAAACCAATGATGAAGAAGCAAAAAGTCGAATCCTTTATATCTAAATTTAGTTGTAATCTACTACAAATCCAAAATTTCAACAGCCCAAATATGTAAATCAAAGCGAGGCAATGGATACTGGATGTAGAAGTTTTGCTTTTTCAATTTTAAACTCAATCATAGGAAGAAAAATCAAGTTAGGAAACTGCTTACGAAAGGAAAGATTCTCTTGATCCAGCTGTTCACAACAGAGAACGAACTGTCTGTAATCTCCTCACGAGCGCCATTATTGATCAGTGTGAAGCAATCTCAAGAGTGATTCATTTTTTTGCTTACCAACCTTGGCAGAGATTAATCAAGAGGGAACTCCAGGAAAGAAGAAAGTCGTAGAAGAAGAAATATGGGGAAGAATAAGAGAGGATTCCGGTGACAGGTGCCATAAATTCGAAGGAAGGAGTGGACATTGAAGAGGAGTAACCGAAAAGAGACGAATCGTTTAAAGTTGGAAGAAGAAAGGTGCGAAGAAGACGACGACGAAGAAGATGAATCGATTCAAGCGTAGTCCGGATTGAGTTTGTGGGCTAACTAATACATGGGCTCACAACATTGAAGGAGGCCCGATTCATTTTTACTCTTTCACCTGCTGATCTGGTGTTTTTTACTGAAAACAGGGAAATCTTACGTGGACAGTGTGAGAAGCCTCAAATTGCTACTTTTATTAGCGTAGATTGACTTTCTATACATTTGGCAAAAAAAAGTCATAGATACACATATTTAATTTTTTATCATTTAATATGAAAAGTCTCAGACAAGAGTCAAAGTCTTCAACAACAAATCTGACGTTTGTAAATATCGTCAAAAATAATTAATTGCATAGGTTATCATTATCATCAATCAATCAATATCTAAAGTTAAATGCAAGATTTTATTGCATTATTCAAAACTGGAAAGATTTTTAAAGTTTTATTTGTAGTAATAATAAGACATTTCCTCCTTATATTACTTTTTATACGATGTTGTAACTGTTTTTTTTTGTTTTTTTTCAATTTATTGATTTTTCAAACTTTCTATGCAATATTTTACTATTTACAATTAAATGTTTATGCCGAAATTTTTTGATTGAACTTTTAAATGTCATAAAAAATAAAAATATTATTTTCGACACTGTAAAACTCATTCAAAAGATGTAGTATCAATGAATTTGGAAGATGAGTCAAACAACATTCATGAACTTCAAGAAAAATAGTGTCAAATTTTAGTAAATTAATTTATATACCTAGTTATATACTGCTAGATTCTTAATTATTTATGTATCTTGGTCAACATATTTTTTTAATATTAATTTATCTTAATATTTAGACCAAATATTTACGTATGAGTTTTAAAATATTAGTATTTATCATCTTATATAATTTGGTTAGTATTTACAATGATCCAACTTGAGACATTTATTAATTAATAGTGATTATAATCTATAGAGTAATAATTTAAAGAGTTTCTACTGTTATGTAGTATTTTATGAGTATTTGAATCTTGTAGTATTTATTTTATTGGTTTCATTTGAATTAATAATTAAATAATATTTATTGGCTTTCAAAAATGACATTTTAATAATATTATGAAACAGAAATAAAAAGGGTTTTGAACAAAAAAACCCTCAAACTAAATTATTTTTGCAAGATGGCAAAACGAAGAACAAAAACAAATATACTACATAGTATTTGAAACATTTATTTTTATTCATCGCATTTATTACAAATATCACGAGAGATATATTAAGTCCAATAGTTTATAGATCGTTAATGAGAGGATTAATTTGGTGGGCAACAACATCTTGCAGGTTCTTTAGGAGAACGAGAAACACATTTTCCAGTGTGATAACCAGCCATTCTACAGTCAAAACCACATTCATAGTCTCCATATGTATTCGAACACGAAATAGTGCAATGGTCATTTGAAATCTTTTCTATCTTTGCATCTACAAAAATTCGCAAAAATAAGAGTTATCAATACCAAAATGTGTCTATATATATTTATAACTTCTTAATAAAAAAAAAGTTATATAACGTGTCCAAGTATTATAATATTTACGAAACACTAGAATCCATGTGACCATGTCTATATGACTATATTATACACACAAAAAACAAAGACATGTATACACACACAAAAAACAAAGACATGCTAATTTTTATTATAAAAAAAAAAAAACAAAGACCTGCTCATTTAGAAAATTAAACGTAAAGCTACTATTTTTTTTTTAAGTGACCAACGCCAATTAAAAAAAACAAATAGCTAACTTAAAATATAAACATACTTGAGGCCGAAACATCGTAATTGGACAACGAAACTGTCAATATTACTATGAGTAAACAACAAGTCACTGAAGTTTTTGTAATACCCATAGAATTTTTTATGTATTATACTGAAAATGAAAATGAAGACTTTATTTTGGTTTTTTTTTTAAGTATTGAGAAATTAAGACTTTTTTAAGTTTTATGGATATTCAAGAGAGAGGCTCTATTTATATAACGTTTGGTCCTTAGAAACTTTTTATTATTAATTGACTTTCTATATTATTGGCAAAAAAAGTCATAGATACATATTTGCATATTTATTTTTTATCATTTAATATGGATAGTCTCAGAATACCGAAATAATGAAAGGGGGGCTTCTCTCTCTTGAAATAATATCCTCTGCCTTCTCTCTAAGGTCTTCTCGCCGTCTTCAACGTTTGCCGTCTCCGGTGGCTCCTTTAGCGCCGGAGATCGGTCTCTTTGTTTATTTTGCTTGTGGTTTTGCTTTGTTGTTCTTGTTTATCGGTGGCATAGCTCGAGTGGGAAGAATTGGAAGATGCTGTTCCGTTGGTTTTATATCTCCAGATCTGGTCGGATATGAGCTTTCTTTTGATCAGTGGATCCGGATCTTTAGGATTTTCGGTGTGGCTGAGCTGCTTGTCTACTTATGGTCTCTTTTCGCTCTAGATCTGTGAACCAGATCGGGTTTTCTGCCGGTTTATGCTGTTGCTCCACCGTCCGTGCTTCGTGGTTTTTCTGTCGAGATTGATTGGTTTCTTTGGTTCCTCTTCAGTTCGTTCTATCTCTATCTCCGTTCTTGGAGCTAGATGATATCTGTTTGGGTCTACGCGCTCCTTGTCGCATCCTTCCTCCTGTTCGAGAGCTCTTCAGGCCATTGGCGCTTCTTTCGAGGTGTTTCTCCGTCGTCTGTGACATCACCGTACCCGGAAGAGTCAGTCTGTTGGCCGGGTTACGAAGGCAGGTCTGTTGAGTTGGAAGCTTGTTTGTCGGTAAAGCATGGAGGCTTTTCTTGCCGTGGATTGACCGAGAAGGTCAAGGAGTTCTTCGGCAAATTTTGGTAATTTCTCGTCCTATAATCGGTTTCTAGAAGTTGTGGAGCTTTTGATGGTGGTTTCTCTAGCTTGCTTTGGTGTTGCGCTTCATTTCGATTAAAACCGAGCAGTTTGATTTCGTTTTTTCCCTCTTTTTGCTACGTGTTTAAGTTTGTCGGTTTCTTTCGGCCTTGTGTCTCCCTGTGTGGGCTTTTTCTCCGGGAAAATTTGTTTTTTCGCCGGCAATGTATGATACTATCGAATCCCAAAAACGCATCCCATCCTTGTATCTTGACCTTTGGTCGTTTATCTATTTCAATCAGATGAAAAAAAAAAAATATGGATAGTCTCAAATAAAAGTCAAAGTCTTAAAAAACAAATCTGACATTTGTAAATATCATCAAAATAATTAAGTGCATAGGTTATCATTATCATCAATCAATCAATATCTCAAATCTCAAGTTAGATACAAGATTGGCCTATACATATATAATGATTCATAACCGAGATATTAAAAATACATCCTTATGTAAACTACACAACTAATAATATAAAAATTGGATATTTTTCTTGGTTTCAATCTTAACTCCAACCCATAAATTAACACAAGAATGATATTTTGCAGATTGTATATGTAATGAATAAATTTAGATACTAAGAATGTCATATGTTTTTATGTATGTATTAATCATACATTTTGGTATGTGCGTCTACAAATACAAGATATTTATAAGAAACATAAGAGATATGTTGACACAAAAATAGATAACTGTTTCGAATGAAAACCTAAAATTAATTAAATAATATGTGGCATATCATGGGTTGTGAAGTGGGTTTGGACCCCCGGGAACTTCTCTTGCTGAATCTCCATAGATCTGATCATACTTCTCGCTGGTGCTCACTTCCGATAACATTCTTCCGTCGTCAAATCTTAATCGCCAGAACTGCTCTTGTAACTCCGTGGTACTAGGAAGCTTACGGCCACCGGATGAGAAATGAAGCCCGACTAATAAAAAGATCACAACAATTAGAAATGATAATCTTTGGCTCCAAAGTTTCATGTTTTCTTTTGTCTCTTCGACCAAGAAAAGGTTCAAAGTTTTGTAACATGTAACATGTTCTTGCCAAGTGTGAAAATAACTTTTGTTAGGATTAATAGTGAGAATGATTAATTACAAATATTTATTTTATTTTTTTTTTGTTAAAAAGGTATTGATAAAAATTCCACAATGTTTAAGAAAGGAATACACAAGATAACTATAATTGTGTTACGTTATCACAATAATAACACAGAATCAGTGCTGATATTTTCTCTTCACGAGAATACTATAATAATAATGTTAAATCAACAAAACCCGGTTCGGTTTACTTTCGGATCGGAATACCAGAAATGCCTTTGAGACCCATCTTCACCGCGGTTTTGCGGAACAACGGAGGAGGTTTCTCTAAACCGATTGAATAGCAAAACCGGTTAGCTAATTCCGCCAAAGTGGTTTTATCTCTACCGGTTTCTCGAACCGAGTTGTAGTAACCGAGCCAAGCATGGTACGCTGCTTCTTTGATACTTGTATCAATCTTAGCCATTGACTGATCAACCTGAGGAGTCACATAACACAATGTCACTTGGCAGTGAAAAAAAAAGAAAACTCCGGTTCAAAGGTATTAACAGTGAAAAACTCAAACAAACCTCAAGTTTTGTTCTTGAATCAAGATCCGGAGCTGGAATTGGTTCAAGAGGCAAATCTTTAAGCTCATCAAGAAAATATCTCTCCCATGGCGCAATCAAAAGCAATCCTTCGCC
>OVBJ01000943.1:0-37725 GCA_900406535.1 Noccaea bulbosa | reverse complement strand
ATTAATGAACACATGAATTTATGTATCAAAAAGACATGGAAACCGGAACATGAAAGATATTAAAAGGGAAGTATTGATCGTTGATCCCAGTCAAAAACTACGAAAAATAGAACTCAGTGTATTAATTGTAGATAAAAGTTTGATTTCTTGATTTCTCTTTGAATAAGAAGCAAAGAAGTGGAGTCAATACAAACAAGGAGGAAATTAGTTCTCTTATTAAACAACTCGAAACAAAGCAGTGGACCCCGTCAATACAAATAAGAGAAATTTGGAGAGATGGGAAAGATACTTATCACATTTGCAAAAGAAGGAAAATATACTGAAATGAGGTCATAAGACTTCGTTAAATTGAATTAATAAGACTTAACAACCTACATTTATATGTCACGGAAGGATGTCCGCTTTCAAATAATATTATTTATTATTTAACCAAAATCCGGGCATAGCCTGGAATATTCCCTAGTTAGTGATGAAAATAGAAAGAGAGAATGAATTTTATCTACAACCAAAAAAAAAGATAAACGTAGGAGAGAAAATCATCCAAATCGAGACTCCAAACCACAAAACACGGAGTGTTTTTCAAAAAGAAAAGAAAGGTTAATTTATTTTAATGGCGACTCACAATCTTTTCTCTATCCCAATCTCACCTTCCCAAATTACAGTTTTGCCATTCACCTCTCTCTCATCCCCCACCAACAACGGGACGAGACGCATTACAATCGCCGCCCGATCCCACCGTGTATCACGCCGGAAAATTCGCCGGAGACCTCCGGATAGAGATATGTCTGCTATAGTTTCAATCCCGGAGCTTCCTCGCAGGCGGGAATCAGAGGAAAACCTGCTTCGAGACTCTAGAATTAGTAAGTCCTCATCTTTCATCAATTTCTCATGCTTTCAAGTTTTGGGTATGTGGAAAAACGGCTCGAAAGAGTTGCTTTTTGATTAGCTCTTAGCAATAATGGAAGCTCGGGTTAAGACTAACTCATTAATTGCCATTTTTGGTTCGTTAATAAGTAAGTTTTTTTTTTTTGTTGTTGAACATGCTTAATTACAACTTGGTAAAAATTTCTCTTTTCTAATGTGAAAAATGTGTGAACTTTATAGGTGTAGCAGAAGGAGATGCATCGAAAACGGATGTTGAAGGAGACAGAGATGCTTCTATTAGAACACAGACTCGTAAAGGAAGAAACTTGAGTAGCAGAAACAAATTTTTCGGGGTTGAGTTATCGCCGGATAATGTCGCTGTAGCAATGGTGTATTTTGTTCAAGGTGTTTTAGGACTCGCGAGGCTCGCTGTTAGTTTTTATTTAAAAGACGACTTGCATCTTGATCCTGCAGAGGTATGCCCTTGTCATGTTCTTGCAAGACCGATTGTGTTTAGGAGATAGATTCAGAAATGCTTTTGAAGTTCCTTATCGAGCTTTCATGTAAATCATCTCTTTATAGGCTGACAAAATATGCTTCTTGACTAGACAGCTGTGATTACGGGTCTTTCTTCTTTGCCATGGCTTGTTAAGCCTCTCTACGGTTTTATCAGGTATGATGGCTCCTTTATCACCTCTGTGCTTCTTTAACAATTTGTGACCAATAGCAAAGTGTAACCAATGTGGTCCGTTTCACAGTGATTCTGTGCCTCTATTTGGCTACCGGAGGAGGTCATATCTAGTTCTCTCGGGACTTCTTGGTGCATTTTCATGGAGTTTGATGGCTGGTTTTGTTGACAGTAAATATAGTGCTGCGTCTTGTATACTTCTCGGTTCCCTTTCTGTCGCTTTTTCAGACGTTGTAAGTCTTCTAACCCATTAGATGGTTAAGTTAGCTCGTTTGAGATTCCAGCATATTGAATTGTTGAGTGGTTAAGTTTTTAATAGGTAGTAGACTCAATGGTAGTGGAACGGGCTCGTGGGGAGTCACAAAGCGTGTCGGGATCTCTGCAGTCCTTGTGCTGGGGATCCTCAGCTTTTGGTGGAATTGTGAGTTCCTACTTTAGCGGCTCACTGGTGGAGTCATACGGTGTGAGGTACAGTACACCATTCGCCTTCTTCTTTTTTTGTTTTTTTGTGGTATCCAGTGGCGTAGATAACTAACTTGGTGGCGTTCTAAAAGCTGTTACACCTCAGGTTTGTATTTGGGGTGACAGCTTTACTACCTTTGATAACTTCAGCAGTGGCTGTTCTGGTGAACGAACAACGTGTGGTCAGACCTGCACCAGGTCAGAAAGTGAACATGACCTTGGTCAGTCCTGGCTTCCTTCAGACCTCTAAGCAGAACATGGTTCAGCTATGGAGTGCCATCAAGCAACCGAATGTTTTTCTTCCAACCTTGTTTATTTTCTTGTGGCAAGCCACACCGCACTCGGATTCTGCAATGTTTTACTTCACGTATGTCCTCTTTCACTTTGTTCACGGTCATCGGATTCATTTCGTATCTAGTTACTTAGTTGCTAACTAATGCTTTCTGGTTGTAAAATATCATCAGGACGAACAAGCTCGGTTTTACTCCAGAGTTTCTGGGACGAGTTAAACTTGTGACTTCAATTGCCTCATTACTTGGGGTAGGACTGTACAATGGATTCCTCAAGACTGTTCCATTGAGAAAAATCTTTCTGGTGACGACGATTTTTGGCTCGGGTCTTGGGATGACTCAGGTTGGTCCCTCCTGCAGTTAAATAAGAAGAAGAACACCGCCATCTTCTATCCCTGTTGCACAACCAGTAACTCTTGGGGACTGTGTTTATGTATTGCAGGTTCTTCTCGTGACGGGTTTTAACAGGCAGTTGGGAATCAGCGACGAGTGGTTTGCTATCGGAGACTCTCTAATCCTGACAGTTCTTGCTCAGGTCTCTGCTTTTTTGCCAGCATTAAGTTTCTCAAAGGCTTTGTGTTGTGATTCCATAGTTATGCATGCAGCAGTATTGGAAAGTGTCTTTATCAATGCACTGACAGCTTAAAACCAAACTGCCACAGGCTTCCTTCATGCCGGTTCTTGTGTTAGCTGCGAGATTGTGTCCAGAAGGAATGGAAGCAACTCTATTCGCTACACTCATGTCAATCTCCAATGGAGGCAGTGTTGTTGGTGGACTTATGGGCGCAGGGCTGACTCAAGTATTCGGCATCACAAGAGACAGTTTTGGTAACCTATCGACTCTTATCATCCTCTGCAATCTTAGCTCTTTGCTTCCTCTGCCTCTTCTTGGTCTTTTGCCGCGAGATTCTCCAGACACTGTTGCTAAAGATGATGCAGACATCGAGATGAAGTCCAATTAAGGATATGATTGATGGTTATGTCAAAAGTAAAATGTCAGAAGGTTCTGTGTATTTAGGTTAATACTTGAAAGTATTGAAACAGAATAACTTTAAAATATGTCATTACCACACCATGTAACCAAAATGTTGTCATTTAAAAAGATTAAATTGCAGAAACCTAATTTAATAGTAATGTAATGATAGTAATCTCTAACATGATTCAAGATTTGATTCAACAAACCTGACTCAGTCTTCCTCATCAGTACCACCATAGTTGTGGCATATAGATGCGAGTCCTGCACTTGTCTTCTTCTTCTTTGTTATTTTGCGAACAGAAGAGATTTGAATTGGTCGCTTAATGTTTGGCTTCTTCTCATCGGTTTCTTCTTCTGCAATCCGTCTCTGATAGACTTCATCGACACTGCTTCCTCTTCTTTTGCAACTTCTTATTCTTCTTCTTCACCTCTTCTACTCAAAGCGTCAAGCATAGAGTCTACACTCACAGACATGCGTCTAGATTTCATAGATTTCAACTCACTAAGCGCATCCATAACATGAGTCTCTCTTTTAGAAACCAATGCTCTCTTCTCCAAAGAACTCATCGTATCCCCACTCTCCCCAACTTGCTTCTCCGCTTCTTCCTCGTGACGATCATCATAGCATCGAGTCGCACCTGATTCGACTACATAACTCGACTTCTGTGGATCGGTCTTCAGTATCAGCACTGCGCAACAGTTGGTGCACTTGAAGTAAAACCTATATACTCTGATCCCTAAGTAGCTCCCGCCGATTACTTCTTCTTTACGGCAGTTGAATTTGGTGCCTAATTCCCACACGTGTTGCATCGGATCAGAAAAGGAACCATCGTTCGAATCTTCTGCTGCTGATTCTTCGGTTTCCGGATCCGAGGAATCTTCTTCGAATTCTCCCATCGCTGCAACCAAATCAGAAAAGAAGACTCTAAAGACGTGATTAGCGTTACAAGTTGAGATTTGGGACCGGATTGGATTGCCACAGACGGGTTTAAGCCTTAAGCCTCTCTCGTCTTTATATAATTAAAATTTCCTTTCCTTTTTTTGTTTGGTTTACTTTAGTTACAATTTCTCCTTTTCCTCTCTAATAATCACATTAGAAAAAGGAAATTTGTAACCAAATCAAAATAGGAAACCACCAAACAAAGGCATTATATAAAGACGAGTAGACAGACGAGAGAAGAAATTTTCTTAACAAAACCTCTCTATCGTCGTTCCGAATTCGAAAGCAATGGAGGATACTTTCAGAGTGAAGATCGACAAGATATTTGGATCTCTTTCGTCCTCACCAACCGCGTCCACTTCATCATCTCCGACCTCTCTCTGGTATCTAGCGGACGAACGGAGCAGAGAAAAGCAGGGTTGGGGACCAAGCCCTTATCAGTTTGACTGGAGGAGAAGCTTCCCGGACGATTTGAGCGACGACGGAGACGAAGCACCCTCTAGTGTACCGCGTAAGCCGAGAGATTACAACGGCGAGGAGTGGCTGGAGATCAAAACCTCAATCGGGATGGACTCTACTCTTGATTCAGAGGAAGAGGAAGATGAGAACGACATAGTGGCTCTAGCCCAACAACTTTACGGTTACACCGACGATGTGAATGACGACGACGGCGACGACTCTGAGACGGAATCAGACGAGCGTGAGGAGCTGAAACAGACACTGAAGAGGAAAGGAAACAACCAGGACGATGATGATGATGATTCTTCAAAGTTGCATAAGCGTGTTCGGTTAAGTTCTCATGTCAGAGAAGACGATGATTCTGTGATGGAGACAAGTTTCTCAAAGGTGACAGAGTATCAATCTGGGATTCCAGATTATATGAGGAATCCATCGAAGTACACACGATATGCGTTCGACGAATGTGAGGAGGTTGATGAAGAATCTAACCGGAGAGCATACATGGAGTTTCTCAACATGTTGAGGAGCAAAGATGAGCCTATGGTTGTTGATGAGACTCCGCTCGAGTTTCCAAGATCAGTGGCTTTTGCACCAAAGAGAAAACCAATGGCTGATGGCAAAATAGAAAATATGTACAAGGGAACGAGTGATGCAATAGATTCCATAGAAGACAGCAACTTGTCTGCCATGGAAGAAGATGAAACGGAAACAGCTCTATGCGTCATTACAAGACACGGCCGTCGTCAGTATCGATCCAAAGACAAGGAACATCAAGAGGAATGAATGATGATGATCATAGTAGGGTAATGTTAGCTTCTTTTACATTATTGAAATAGATTGTTTTGAATTAATTATATAATATAATACCTTGTTCTAATTTCTTTCTTTAAATTTTGATTTCAAGGATTATGAATGAAAATCTCAATGAGCGAATTGGGTCATGGAATTGATAAGAGCACTACAAACATCAAAACTTCATGTTCCAAAACAAATCTGAAGATCTTCTGTCTACTTAAGTAATAAATATCAAAAGCAAATAAAACAAGAGTGAAAAACAAAGTGGCCACATGAAGAAGAAAAGAAAAAAATGCCTGAAAGCATCTGAAACTTGACTCGTCTGATTTAGTTAGATTCAATATGCTTCTTGACGATGTTGAGAGCAGTCGTCTCCTCACCGTAATCCTGCAACACATAAGATGACGAATCAATCAACAGAGACAAGTATTTAGAGGATCCTAAGATGAGAATGTGAAAGACTCGTTACCTTGACTACAAGGCATGAGCATCCAACAACCTTCCTTGCATTTCCCTCTGAATCAATCTTGCAAAGCTGCAACAACCATTCAAGATTTGGTTTCACATTGATCCTAAGCAGAGACGGTAACAAAAAAAAACCGGAGAAAGAAAGAAAGAAAAACTACTTACACCAGCCCATTCTCCGAGGGTTTTGGCACTTGGCACGGTAAGCAAATTGATGTTGTGGTCAGCGCAAAGAGCTTTCACCAACTTCACGTAATCAGGCTGGTTGCAGTCTTCAGCCAAGACACAAAGCTGAGCAACACGCTTCTCGATGAGCTTAGCGCTTTCATGGAGACCACGAACCACACCACCGTGAGCACGAGCTTTCCTCAGGGTCAACTCCAACGCGGTCAAAAGATCCATGTCCTCTGGGATCACAGCTGCCTCAGCAACCGGAGGAACAACAGCAGGAGCAGGAGCAGGAGCAGCTTCATCTCTGAAAATAAAAATATAAAAAATAAAAGCGTAAGAATAAGACACAGCCACATATTACAATGATCGACTCTTGGATTATAACCTCAAGAATAAACAATAAGACTTATGAAGCATATGAAGAAATCTACATTTCATGTAATCAATACCCAGATCAATTGTCTAGAGACTAAGAAAAAAAATGAATAAATCAATTTCAATGGAGATAATCTATCGACCTGAAACTGAAACTACAAGCACTAAACCTTCGCTATTTGTCACCGATTCAGTAGATTAGAGAAATGTAGCAAAATCCAACGTAGCTACATCAAAGGAGAAGCTTACCCAGACATGTTGGCTTTCTGAATCGCCTTTAAGAACGAGGAAAAGCAAAAGCGCTTTTAAATCTGCCGGAAATAAACCAAAGGAAATCAGTCTCAGCAAAAATCTTAAATCAGAATTACAGGGAGGGATTTGTAACGCAGCAAAATCGGCAGGGAGATGAAGAAAGCACGACAATCACACAGATCAAATTCGTACAGTTTAGCAGAAATCGATGAACTGTGAAAAAAGAGTGAGAGACTAACCTTAAAAGAGAGAGAGGAGGCTACAACGACGAATTGGAGGAGAGCAGGAAATCGAGCAACGACTTATATATGTTAGGGTTTACGAACCCTGAATACTCCACTTCAATCAATAGTGAAACTAGGCCACTTCAATGGGCTTTACTGGCCCATATATAAATTGGGTCTTTTCGAAAATGGTGCCGTTTAGTGCTAAATAGCTAATCTTCCCAAATTCTTTTAGTTGGAACGGGTTTGTTCGGTTTTCTTGTTTAGAACTGTATAAGCCCACATTCGAATTTTTTTTTATTTTTTTAGTCGGATTTGATTTTCAGTTTCGCCCTGATCTGGATTCAGTTCGAACTCCCAAATTTCACAAAATTATTTAATTTAAATGACAAATGAGAGGAGCAACTAAGTCAGTGAATGCATCACTTCTGCTGTCATCTCATGTCTAAAACTCAGACTCCAAGTGGACCACAAATGATATAAAATAAATCTAGTGAATACACTGTTAAGAGTGGTTATTGGTTAACTTTTCAAGAGTAAATTCAAAACCATGTGTATAGTACTATGGAGATCACAAGAATCAAATTTGGAGATTATAGATTATGCCAAAATTAAAACATTTCTTGTGGAGGATCTTATCTAAAGTTTTTGCTACAGCAACCAGATTAATCACTCGAGAAATGAAAATTGATAAAATTTGTCAAAGATGTTTCTTTGCACCTGAGACTATAAACAATACTCTTTTCACTTGCCCATATTCAATAATGGTTTGGAGAATGTGCCACTACCTTGGCAACCCTTAAACCACCATGATGACAATTGTGACAATCAAGTATCAAAATTATAGAGATGCAAAATATATGAGACTTAACATATTGCCAGAAATTGCTACCTTTTTTGCTAGTATGACGAATATGAAAATCACGATGTCTTTTAATTTTCAAGAAATAATCTACAATTCTTTAGGTTGTTGTTCAACAAGCACATGTTGATGTAATGGAATGGTTGAAGTCGATGACCACAACAAACTCAAGTACAATGGGGACTAGAGTTTATCGAATGCTATCTTCTCAATCTCTACCTCGTCAGGACATACCATGGCAATGCTCAAGTTTAAGCTATCACAAATGTAACTTTGATGCAAGTTACGACTTTCATACTAATTTGTCCATGGCAGCATCTTTAGAGACATCAATTTCACCTTTTGAGGCTGAAGCAAAAATTCTTCTAGAATGCAACAAACATGGAGTATGGGTTTAGATTAGATTATTTGGTTTTTGAAGGAGATTATAAAATCTTGATTGATATCTTACAGGGTCAACATATTTCAATATAGAAAACATTTGCTGAAATATATCAAAGTGGAGTGGAAGTTTAGAGAATGTATTTTTTAATTTACTAGAAGGCAAAACAATGTTGTAGCACATGTTTTAGCTGCAAAAGAACCTCATAATGCAATTTTTTACTCTTCTAGATTGGATCTATCTATGTGGCTTTCGAAAATTTTATATTCTGATTATGTAACTTCTTCTTAATATATGAAATTACATTTTGACGTAAAAAAAATGATATTGATATATATGATATAATTTTAGGTTTGACATGTATAACTAAACATTTTTAAATATTTTGGGTATATAGGTTATTTCAGAATAAAACATAACTAATATATTCTGTTTATAATCACAATTTTGGATATTTTGATTATTTCAAATCTAAATCTAAATAACATTTTCAGTTTGGTTTGGATTTGGTTTCAGTTTTTGGGTTTAAAAGTTAGTTTCGGATTTTAATTTGGGATTCGGTTTTAGTTTGACAAGTTTGGTTCTTCTGGTTCGGTTAAAAGTCGTGGGCTAGTTAAAAGTTAAAATACTAAACACTTCACAGAATCCACAAAATATGCTGACTCTTACCATATTGGGTAGACGAGCTATTTCCCCCTCGGAACTATCATATAGCACCAAATCTCCATGAACTTTGAGCCTCGATCTAATTCCACATCGGTTTAAAGTTCTCAATCTAATTCCACACATGTAAATAGTTATCTACCTAATTCCACACTAATTTCAAAATTTTTGGTTCTTGTTTGAAAACCAAGTATAAACCGACCAAATGATTTATAAATCAAATGGAAACCTTATCCTAACCTGGTCCGATAAAAAAACCCGACCAGACCCGATCTTCTTCTTCTCCCGTAAAGCTATCAAATTTATGAAAAATGTGTAAAAGAGAGTTTTCGAATTCTGGGTTTTGGGTTCTAGAAATATTTAAAATCAATCATTTCCAAAATCAATCAATCCAGAGCAATTGATTCAGAGTTAAGGGCTTCTGGATTCAGATTTAAATTCAATAAATCCTCAAAATTAAGCCACGAACAGATGAAGCTCGAACCATTGAAAACACTGCTTTTCATTTTGATTTGGTTTATTGGGCACGAGTACCGTTTAACCACGAACCCAACATTAGACAGCAAACAGTTGCATGCAGAATTTTGATTAAATTTGAGACAATCAACGATAATGTAACGATTCATGAACTGATGAAATTGTGACTGATGAACAATTAGAATAAAATTGTTTCTAAAAGAGCGTAATAATATTAAGCACAAATAGGAACACTTCTTTTGTGGTCTTAGGAGATTCAATAACCAAAGCAAAACAATCACCACAGTCCATGACTGCCGGAACAGCAATCGCCGCCACCGCAACCATCGACATTGCTCCGAGAGCCTCTCCTGACACGACAGACGCGTAAGCCACCTGGAACCTTCCAACTTTCGACTTCGATTCTAAGAAACCCAGATTTTGTATGGCTAATGAAAAGAAATCGATTCAAGACTTTTGGGAAATTTGTGTTGTTCTGGTTCATGTATTATTGTAAAGTTTACGGGTCAGGATTTTTCTTTTTGAAATTAGTGTGGAATTAGGTAGATAACTATTTACATGTGTGGAATTAGATTGAGAACTTTAAACCGATGTGGAATTAGATCGAGGCTCAAAGTTTATGGAGATTTGGTGCTATATGATAGTTCCAAAGGGGGAAATAACTTGTCTACCCTACCATATTACTAGGCTGCAAACTATAATGTAAAACTCTGTAATATATGTGATGGAGAATATTCAATACGTATCCATATTTCGAGTATTGTTGTCATCATATAATTTAGATAATCTAATATATGTGATGTAATAATCTAAAGCTGTAAAGAAACTCAATGAATCTAAATAAAGAAACTGTTATAAACTTTCAATTTTTTTTTGTTTTTTTTTTATAATTTAGAAAACTTATTTTCTCAGTGAACAAGACCACCATTTTCAGCACCTAAACCATACAAAACACCAGAATATTTCTCCATGGAGCCGATGAAGAAATTCTCCTGCAGCTTCCTGAATGTACACGAAGTTAACAAGCTATCAGATCCCGCCTGGTGACAAATCCCTACTCGCTCCACATCAAGCAGCTCCGCCAATTTGTTCAGACCTCCATGGAGGCTGTTACAGAACTTCATCAAGTGTTTGATGTCGTAAACCCTCGGGAAATAAACGCCGATCATCTCGAAGAATCCGGATTGCGTCTCCGGCAGATTCTGACAGGTTAATAGCTTCAGCAAGTATCCGAAATCGTATCCGCTGTGGAACGTAACCCAGTGGACGCTCTCGTTCAACACGATCCCCGAGGACATGAGAAGCTCCGCGAAACGTTTCGAGTCGATTCCGAATCGGCTGTTCTTGGCGAAATCGATTCCCGACTGGCGGAGAAGCTCGATCGAATCGTGGGCGTATATGTCGGAGTTGAGATCGAATTCGCGGAAATTGAATTGCCAGATGCAGTACTTTTTGTCGGGTCCGCAAGTCGGGAGGTTTCCTTTCTCGTCGGAGAAGGTGAGTCCGAGCTGGATCATCTTGAGCAAGTTGACGTTTGTTCTTAGGGTTTCGTAGTGGTACTCGGTGTTGGTCTTGAAACTTCCGACTGGTCTGCACACGATTCCGGGGAACTCCGTGTCCATCGCGACGAAAGGGAAATCGTCGACGACTTCTTGGATCAGAGCCATCTCTGATTCTAGGTTGTCGTTCCACACCTCGCGGATCTGAATCGAATCGTCCTTGAGAAACAGCGACATGATGATGATGATGATGATGACGACGATGAATCGGGAGCCGGACGAATCTAGAGCAAGATCCGGTCCTGTTTAGTCATATCTGCAATCGATTTAACAAGAAGAAAAATAAGCGGCAAAGATCCCCAAACCTCTGACAACATAAATCTCACACAAGACTTAACGAAAGACATGGCAATGAATAGATAAATAGACGAGCGAGGACTCGAACCTTGAAATCAAAGAAGATGAGAGAGAGAGTATTTCTCGAGAAGGCGGCGATAGTACCAGACTAGGGTTTATTGAAGAGTATTATAAATCACCGATTTTACTTGTCTTCGCTTTTCACCTTTTGTTTAAACTTTAAAGCCTCTCTCTCTCTTGATTTTATACGCACTAAAGTTTTGATTTTCTTGAAATGATTCTGTAATCACAAGTTGGTCTAACCCGAGATCAGTGTGGCATCATGTTTTGATTTTCTTGAAATGATTCTGTAATCACAAGTTGGTCTAACCCGAGATCGCGGAATCAGTTAGTGTGGCCAAAGTTTTATAAGACCAAAGCATGCTTAGTGTTTACAACCTCCACTTGGTTTTCTGGATTACTTGGTTAATTGCATTTGATACGTATGTGCTTCGCAATTGAAGACACTCCACAAAAGTGGGTCATTTTCAGAGGAGAGACTTGACTTCAAATTTTATTACCACTGGCATTAGCCTAAACATATGTAACCCAATAATATTCATTCTTTTACAATTGAAATGCATAAAGCTGTCAACAAATATACACCCAATGACCCAAACCGAGAAAGAAAGCAAAAAAAGAAGTTCAAACTGTCTATTAAGTGGAAGGAGGGAGGGAGAGGAAGATAGGAGGAGATAGAGACAAATCGTGGATGGTTTCAGCTTATTCCCAGTTGCAGACTCCAAACCTCTTTTTTTCTATCTGCTATTAAGCCAAGCGATGATCATCCTGCTGATTTATTATAGAACATGTGAATGGGGGCGATAAAAGTTACGTGAAACTAAGTGCACACCGCGATCAGACAAGCTACTTTCCAAGTCGCCAGATTCGAATTGTTTTAGAGGATTGAAAATTCGAATCATTTAAAATCCCACCCCCTAAAAAAAAGAATCAAACACACTGACACTCATCTCTGAGGAGGATCAACTGTCCTGACATTTGCACCTGTCATCCCTTCAATCCTATCTTTGGTGATCTCCACAAAGTGACCAATCACCTCATGAAACTGCCTTAGACCCGATAACGGTAGAATTATGGAGGACCTGTCAGACCCTGCCACCTACAATTTTTCCAGAAATGCTTTAGCTCCAGAGAGTTACAAGAAGAGCAAAATGATATCTCTTCTATTCAAGGTTACCTCAGATATCCTCAGGAAATGTCCCCTGTTGTTGTTCCCAAGATCAAAGAAGAAACGTTTCTGGTCGGCTCTGATCACCTTGGAAACACCCGCCAGCCCGGTTTCATCCTGGCCTGGCGAGTCGGCTGCTCGATCCACGGAGAGTTCTGAAGAAGACGGTGGCTGGCTACCATGGCCAGGTATAAATCCAGCTCCGACATCATCCGAAAGTCCAACCAGATGTTCCTGTCCGTCACAAGGTTTCTGTTTTCCAGAAGAGTGAGAGAATGAGACCGAGAGAGAAACAGAGAGCTTTAGTAAAAAACTAAGGGGGACGAGAGTACCACCTGATTTGGCACGGCGAAAAGCCCTGATGCTTCATGGATCTCAGCCAATATGTTCCTGAAAGCTGCCCATCCTTCATCAGGAGAGTTTCCAGCGGGAACGATGATGGTGCTTCGGTTTCTACTAACAGATGCTTCTGACACCTAAACCAAGGATCAAAACCCAATCACAAATTTCAACTGAGAATGCCATCAACATGAAATTCCAAGGGGAAACAAGGAATCGATACCTTCAAGAAGCGTCCCCTCCTGTTATCACCGATGTCGAAGTAAAACACCTAACAAAAAAAGCAGCACACAGAATTCAAGAGTTAAAAAAAAAGTCAACGATCGTATAAAGTTGGGAAAAAGAGAAGTTACTGAACCTTGGAATCAAGCTGCAATTCTTTGCTGAAAAGCTCGTGTTCCTCGGAACTGACGTAGTAATTGAAGAGATCGAGGAACCAGGAGATGCCGGAGGAAGGAACGATGATGGTTGACCTCGTCGCCGACGTTTTCTCCGATATCTTCAGGTACCTTCCGCGAGGGTTCTCTTTGAGATCAAAATAGAAAAGCTTATGCTCCACCTGCAACGTCTTGCTCACCAATTCCACATCGCTCCCTCCTCCTCCTCCTCCAGCTGCCGGTCCTCCACCGACAGCTCCTCCGCCAGAATTCCCTTCCATGTCAAATCTTGAACGCGATCGATCGGCGTGGCGGAAGAATCCGAGAAATTTCGCTGAAATCGCTTCACTGAGGAGTTGAATTGACGTCTGATCTGAGAGGTTAAGAGAGTGCGATTGAAATATGAGAGAGATTGAGGAGGAAGGAAGGAAGGATTGGTTTACAATTGGACCGGCTGTTTAACCGGATTCATACTTTCTAGACAAAATTGGTTTTCAATCTAACTGTTTGGTTGGTTGAAGATGTGTCAATAACCAGGCGACGCCACGTACGCATAGTTGCGTAACCATGATGATGACTGGGGGTTAGGTTACTAATAGCGCACATTCTGTAACTCTGGTTTCTGAATTCTTTGATCAGCTTTGCCATGGCGACTCTTGGCCATATAGCCAGAGAATCATCCGACGTCACACGCCTCGCCCAGTTTTACAAAGATGTAATATAATCCCTTAATCGCCGTTTTTTTTTTTTTTCTTCTCTATTTGTCTCCCTCCTCGGATTCATCGAATCCCCTTTTTGATCAAAGTGACTTTGTTTTCTTCTTGCTCTGAAATTAGTAAACGGCTTATATATAGAGTATCATAATTTTCAGGTATTTGGGTTTGAGGAGATGGAAAGCCCTGATTTTGGAGACCTAAAAGTGGTATGGCTAAACTTACCAGGTGCTTTCGCAATGCACATCATCCAGAGAAACACTTCCACAAAACTCCCAGAAGGTCCTTACAGTGCCACCGCAGCGGTTCGAGATCCTAGCCATCTCCCAATGGGTCACCATATCTGCTTCACCGTCTCTAACTTCGAATCTTTCCTTCCTTCTCTCAAGGTGTTGNAGGTGTTTTTTTTTTTTTTTTTTTTTGTGTACATGAGTTTAGGTATACAGAATCAGGAGATATAGATATGGTTAGTATTGAATTTTGACTCAATGTTTCTTAGGATAGTCTTAGTGTTTTGCTATTGATCTCTAGTTATTCCCTTAGGATTTCATTCTCTTCTCTTGTCATTGAATGTTTTAGGAGAAAGGGATAGAAACTTTCCAGAAGACTCTTCCTGATGGGAAAGTCAAGCAAGTCTTCTTCTTTGATCCAGATGGTAAATTTTTCTCTTAATCCGGCACTTAATATATGTTAAATAGTTTGTTAATTATTCTTGATATTCAGAAGAAGCATGTAGTTGCAAATTACATTTCTTGTGCATTATGGATTCAGTGCTTTTTTATAGATTCTGCTTTCAATTTTTTTTTTTTTTTTGCAGGAAACGGATTAGAGGTAGCAAGTCGATCTGAGACTTGAAACAGCCACAAATTTGTGTCTTTGTGATATGAGTACTAAATAGAATAAAAATAAAAGTGAAAATAATCAGCTTGTTGGATGGAACACGTTGATTAATCAAGGGCTGCATATATGTAAAGAACATGTTACTGTTCCCGTTTCTTAGCTGGAGAGTTTTGGAACAATCTTGAGAGTCTATGTCTAGGTTTGATGTTCAGTCTCTGACAACTTACTCTTCGAAGCTCATGTGCTTTGAATCTTGGATGTATATCGCATTAATTAGCTTTTCTTGTCTACTAGTTCCCAGTTCCCACGCCCCTATAACATCACCAAAGAGATAGAAATAGTTAAGAGAGAGGGAGAGAGAGAGAGAGAGAGAGAGAGAGAGACTTAACTGAGAACAACCATACATTCATTCATAACTCAAGTCTCAAGATATTTTTTTGGTGCTGAATCCAAGAAAATAATACTTGGTCTTGGTCCGGTCATATAAGACTGAACACTCCCCTGTTTCAGGCCGGATCAAACTTGTCAAATGTTCATTTCTAACTGCGGGTTGATCCGCATTACCGTAAAGTTCAATCTAACCAGACCCAAAAACCTAGAAATCAACGCGAGGTTGGGCAGAGTCTCGGTCCAATAACTAAACCGGGTCATTTGCAACATCATCATAGGAAACCGATTACCCAAAAAAAAAAAGGATAGCAAATTGGAGAAAGCTTGTCTTAAAACTCCAATCTAAGAAATTAAAAGATATCAATTTGTGGGGCTTATGTTGTTGGTCCATACACCAACATGATCATGGGCATAATGGTCTTAAGGCATTACAAATATTCTACAACTTACCATAAGATTACCGATCTTTGCTATAGATTCTAGACACATATAATCCATCACTCTGCCGTTTCTGTGGATGTTATTTGGTGATGGAAAATTGAACGAATCAAGAGTAGCTTAGGTCACAACAAATATGATAGCTATGTTTTGTTGTTTTGGCCCACATGAACAAAAATTTATCCGTATGAAAGATGAGTTCGAATCTTTTCTGGTGCCGGATAACTACGCAAAGTGGTACCACCGGTCCACTGTAGTCTCGGCAAGACTATAGCAAGGTTATGCATTTCGGGTCGGATCATTCTATCGTAATCGTAACTACGATTTCAACTTGTAAGTGTATTGATCGGATATTGATACGTATTCCAAATTATCTGTTTGGGGGAACTGAAAAATTATTCTTCTTAAAAAATATATAGTGATAATTTGGATAGTGATTTAATGTATATGAATTATTCGTATTCAATCCGACAAAAAAAAATTATTAATCTCCATCCTTTGCCACTGTTTACACAATCCTATATAAAAAAGGGCAGACTTAGTGATAATATATAGGCATTGATATCTAAACATTTTTAGGAATTTTTCTTTCGAAAAAATCGACCCAAAGTGATCTGGTTGGTCGGACCAGTGATAACTGGACTTGACCTTCTCGATCGGACCGGTGGGCCGAAACCAGGACCACACAAGGGGAGTAGGCGTACTTGGAACTAACACGTTTTGGAGTTTACGTCATGATGAGTGGACCAATCTAGGTGGTGAATGAATTTTTTCATCCTCGTGAGCTCTTTTCTGTAATTTGCAAGGACAATCATTCTTCATGTTTTGCAATTTTTGTAACTCTATACTATATGGCTGTATGAATATATCAAAATTATTTAAATAACTTTCACGAATAAAGAAATACATTATACATCCCCACGTTGAATGCAGCTTTGTGTGTCAGTGTTAAGAAATAAAGTAAATAATTACAAAACTAGAAACTAAAAAAAAACAAAAGAAAGAAAAAAAACTAAAAAAGTAAATATCTGAATCTTCACATTCACCCGAACGTACAACACCATTTAGGGGTATATCTGTTTCCATATTGCTTTTTCGAATCTACTTTGTAAATGTTTCACAAATATACACGTAAATTAAGGATCCTAATAACTGCACTTAATACTTTACTAATTACACTCAGTATGCTCTGCAACTTACAGCATAAGTGCATGTGGTGATTGGTGAACATAGTCAACATTCAGACTCTTGGAAGCTGCATTACGATTCTTGAAAATGAGAGAATTGATAGTGTAATTGACTATTTAATTATTGTAATTTGTAGATTACACAAGTACCCTTATTATAAACGTCATGAGACATTGTGGCCTCGTGGTTATATATATATATGCTACAAAATAAGCCAACAAATCCATTTGCTCGATACATTTATCCTCTCTTAATTCCTCTACTCTCTCTTTCGCTCTCGAAAAATGCCAAAAATCTTGTGGAAAAGCCTCCATCTTTGTTTCCCGTCAAATCTCACAAAATGCTATTCTTCGTCGCCGTGCCTTCATCCCGCCGCCGCCGCCGACGATGACCCCAGCCGTCCCTCCATCGTTCTCATCAACAACTTCAACCTCCTCTACCACGATGACAACAACCACAACCACCACCAACGTGTAGTTGACTTACCTTCCTCTTCCACCGCCACAACCTCCTCCTCCTCCGCCACGTCATCATATGAATTTGATAATCACGACATTTCTCCTGATTTATCGGCCGCTTTCGCTTCCCGTCGCTTCTTCTTCTCTTCCCCTGGCCGGTCCAATGCAATCACAGACTCACCCGAAACCCGGTCAAGAGAACTCTCTGATAATTACGATAGTGCCACTACCAAGGCAAAGAAGAGAAATTACGACGCTACTAGCATGAATACTACGAGGCTTCTAAGCGGAGGAACCGCCGTGAAGCAACACGTGTACTCACCTGATCCGTTATCTGACTTCCGGCTATCAATGCAGGAGATGATTGACGCCGCCATGGTCGCCGGAGATCTTAGCGGTCCCGACGACGGGTATGATTTCTTGAACGAGCTGCTACTTAGTTATCTCTCGTTGAATCCAACCGACACACACAAGTTCGTCATCAGAGCTTTCTCCGACATTATGGTCACACTCTTATCGGACGAACATCGGATATGCTGACGTGGCGGCCGCCGGGATTAATAAAAAAAACACCCAGTGTATTAATTAAGTGAACCTAACTTTCTTTCTCTTTTTTTTTTTCCATTATTAAACGTCTTCAATGAAGAGTGGCTAAGCGAAACAGAATTGGAACTACTGACAGTTTATCTTTTTATAAATAATTTTGCGAGCATTACAGATTACAACCGAAAGATCAAATGTAATTATTGTATAATGATATGTGATTTTTTAAGCATTATTGAGGAGGCGTATGCATGTTACTTTTGGGTTACGTTGTTGTGTGTCTACTTATCTCGTTATCAAATAATTGAATGGTGAAAGGGATACGAAACTGAAGGCCTTTAACAAAAAAAAGGGGGATACGAAATTTGAGATAAATGTGAAACGTTTTAGATATTGTGATTTTCGGAATAAGGACAATTAACAGAAGACTTCTAAAATGTTGGATCCCACATACTATGAGTGAATATATTTTTAAACGTTAAGCAATTTATCCTACAAAAATTCGCTGATTCAAACCGAACAATATACCAATCCGGGATATACAGTGTATTAAAACACCAACTCATGNACCCAAAAAAAAAAAAAAAAAAAAAAAAAAAATCCACAGCATCTTATTATGTTGGCAAAAGGAAGCATTAATTAGAATTGGAAGTATATTAATTTCTAATGACATGGACAAACCTTGTTCGGAGGTAGCTAGTTAATTTGCTGGAAGCTCCAAAGTTCAAATCAAATAATTTAGAGATAAAAGAAGTTTTGTAACAGTTAAACTTATGAATTAACAAATGAAAGTTAAATACGTCCAAGAAAAGTTCTTCAAACAAAGAGCTAAAAGTGAACCTGGTGTAATCAACGAAGAAAAAGGTTAAGTAGACAGCAAAGCATCACCTAAGTACAAAGCTTGAGGTATCGATAAACTCTCTAGTTTGCTTATATTCTATCAAGGCATGGATCTTGTTACTTTTTACGTGGATTTTGTTTTTAAATATTACTATGAACACATAATCTAGTACATGGGAAAATAATTAATTGTTTGATATAAGTAAAATTTTGCATTCTTTTTAATATCAACCATGTTGTACATCTATGTAATTTTTTCTTCTGTATGTGTATAGAATTAACTTTGTATTCAAGTTGTATCCATGTGTCAGAAAAAAATGAAAATGCATGGATACAACTTGAATACAAAGGAATGCAACATATCTTAATACAACTTGAATTATGTGTATTCAAGGAATGTAAATTTTTCTTCTGTATGTGTATAGAATTAACTTTGTATTCAAGTTGCATCCATGTGTATATCTCAAAAGGAATGCTATCTCGTTAAGAAATCAAAAGGAATGCTACTACATATCTTGCTTGTACAGAATTATTAAGTAGTATTGTTTTATTGTATTTCAGTTGTGTTGAGAGTCTTGAGACTTATTCCTCTTTGCTTCTTTCCATTAGATTTAACACAAAACACAATGTGAGACAAGACAATATAATTGAGCATCCTTAGAGACGGATGTTGGAAGGCCCACTCGACCAAATAAACTATTAAACTGTAGTTATTTATTATATAAGGTTGTAATTAATAGAAGAAAAAACAAAGTAATCAAAAAAGTTAGTTGGTTTAGGTAAAAATAAGACTCTACCTTTTGTCTTATTCACTAAAGCAATAAAACTAGCCTCTAGAGTCTAGACCAACGCAATCGAGAATAGTTTTCGTAACCAAACACAATCTAATTTATTTACTAGAAAATGATATACTTAAGTATAAGTTAATTTGCATAAGTTAATGAGTCAAAATTTCCAACATAATAAGCAATCTTAAGTATACTTTTCGAGTTGGTAAATGGTGCCTGGTTTTCTGCCGGTTGTCCCCAACTTTGCCCAACCACTTAATTTTATAGGTCAATAAAACTCTACGTTTTTTGTTTTATACACATAATTCGTTTTTTGTTAACTTTAGAGTCTATGTCACTATGTGTATATGTAAGAGAGAGGTAATATGGGTCAAATGTACAGTAGAGCTTTCATGTGTTTATTGTTTTGCGAATTTAAGGTCAATTAAATTGGAAAATATCTGTCAAGGTAACTATATTATTGATCTGTAAATCTTACACTGTTATTCTTCCCCAAATTATATATGTCAATCACCTCACTGTTGTAAGCGAATCAGAAAAAGAATCCAAGAAGAAAGAATTTGCTTAAGAGTTCAGATTTTCAATGCAGGGGTCCTGTTCTGTTCTAAACTCAAAATTAAGTTTTGTTTCTTTATAAGCACAGAAACATAGTCGGACCGATCCTCCCAGCCATCCAAAACCGATATCTTTTTCAATTTAATTATGAAAAAAATCCATTAGCCGAACGATTTCTTCATTTGGAGTTCAGTTGCAACAGATATTTGTAATTCAAATGAGCAACTTAGTGTAGTCAATACAAAGCATGTGATATATTACGTTTACTATATTGGAATGTTTGGCAAAATTAATACAATTAATTTGACTCCAAGACCTTAAAGTTCAACACCTACCTAAATATGGGTCAGTCTCTAGATATGCGATCAAAATCGAGACGGAACGAAAATGTTTGATAGTCATGCAGACATTTGGACTTCTCTACCTATGAAATGGAAGTCATACAAAAGTTAATTGATACAGTCGAATAAGACGGCCGTCACGGTCCCATGAATCATGGTAAGTATGTATATGTCCACCATTAAAGAAAACAAAAATTGTAATCGTTAATTAATCAGATCAAACAAATCATAAAAAGTAAACAAAATAGTATTATTTAAATATAATAGAAAGGAAAATATAGCAAGCAAGCTGGAATAGCTCAGTTGGTTAGAGCGTGTGGCTGTTAACCACAAGGTCGGAGGTTCGACCCCTCCTTCTAGCGTTTTTTTTTTTCATTTTCCACATGTAATAAGAGGGCAAACTCGTCATTCACCCCGTAAGCAAAGCAGAATGACATCAGAATTGAAAATCAACTTTAGAAATGTTCATTACCAGTGTCTTAAAATCCCATTTAATTCTTAATAACTCATTTAAGACTTGCAAGTTGCAAGAGAACACATCAAAAGCTCGATTTTTTTTTTNTTTTTTTTTTTTTTTTTTTTTTTTTTTTTTGTCATCACAAAAGCTCGAAATTAAGTGTCCAAGACTCTATTTATTTATAATACAATCTGCAAAACGTTTATTACTTCATTACACATACAGACAGTCATTGTTTACTACTTGAACACAACAAACCCCATAACATACCCCAAAACCCAAACTATACAAACGATCATATAACTCTTGTCACCAACCGTTTTTAATTCAAACTTACATCTTTCTCTGAAGAGTAACCAAATCAAGAGCAGATCCAAACTTGGCACTCAAAGCCTGAGCACACCAACCATGTCCATCATCAACCGTCGGCATCCTCACTTCAACCACCGGAACCACCGGAGTCGAAGACCCCGGCATCAACACAGCCGCGAAAACCCGCAACGCATTCGACGCATCGATGTCCATACAAACATTGATCTCCGGAACACCTTTCGGCGACTCCGGGATCCCAACGATCTTGAAATACCCAAGAAGATGATTCTCTTCAACACTCTCTCCTCCTTCTCCTTCGTACACAGCGACCAAAGCTTCCTTCTGATCATCGTTCACCGTCGTGAAAAACAGATCTTTCCTCGCAGGAACCATCGTGTTCCTCGGAATCACGGTTATGAACCTGTCCCCGTTACCCCTCACTCCAACGGCAAGAGCCGTCGCTTGTATGGTCAAAAGATCCAAGCTCCCAAACGGATCGTGAATCCCTGAAGTCACCGCACCTTCCAACGCAGCTCCTCTAACCGCACCTTCCAACGGATTCACTCCTCCGTAAAACTCATCTTTCTTGCACACCTTCTTCACAACGTCTCTCACTCTCGGTATATAAGAACACCCTCCCACCATGATCACGTCGTCGATGTCACTAGCCTCGACTCTCGCGTCACGCAGACACTGCGACACAAGCCTCTCGCATTCCTTGAAAACCTCCTCGTTCGCTTCCTCAAACTCCGACCTATCAAGAACCTTGGAGATCTTATCCACCTCGATCTGCACATTGTCCTCCCTCGACAGCCTGTGTATAGCGTCTTGCGTCGCAACACGAAGCAGCCCCGAAGGAGCTTCTTGTGGCGCCATGTGACGCATCGTGTTCTGCAGAATGTCTTCACCACCGATGGCTTTGCCGGCCAAGGCTTTGATCTGCGAGACGCCGCCAGCGGTTGCAGCCACCGCGACGTCGCAGTAGCCAGCGCCCATGTTGAATATAACGGCAAGCCTCTCGCATCCGCTTCCCATGTTATCATGCGTAGTCATCTGCTGCTGCTGCGCGTAAAGCAGAGCGATCGCGGTTGGTTCCGGCATCAGACGGAGGACGTGAAGTCCCGCCATGGCGCAAGCTCGCTCGATCCTCGTGAGCTGGAACCTAGAGAAGGAGACCGGAACCGTGAGGACGACGTTTCTCACGGCGCGTTTCAGCGAGGTCTCAGCCATGAGACGCAGCTCCACGAGGAAGATAGCCAAGACTTCCTCCGGAGTTGTGGATCTCCAAGCGTTGTTGACCAGCGCGGCGATGAAAGGCCTGACTCCGATGTCGAGGGTTTGGACCATGAAGGGGAGGTTTTTGCTGGCGTGGACGACGGGGTCGGTGTCTACGCGGCCGATGAGGCGTTTCATGTTGAAGATGGAAGCGCCGGTCAGCATTTCTTGGTCGTGTGAGAGCTGGTTGGTCACGCCGCCCGCGGGGACTTCGTCTTTGAAAGTGACGAATGATTTGATGAGCTTCTGGTTTCTTGTGTTCCTCAAGATGTTGACTTGAGACCCGTTCCATACCGCTATGCTGCATTGGGATGTGCCGATGTCGATTCCGACGGCGATCTCGGGTAAGGAAGACGGAGGAGACGATGATGATTTTTCCTCGCCGGTGTTTTCGCTGTCTGATGCTACTGTGTATGCTTCTTGCTCTGCCATTTTTCGAATTTAACTGCAAGATTGATCAACACAATCTATCATTTCACATTTTGAAATAATTGATTAGTGGCAATTACTGCTAATTTGCTTTCATTTTCCATCACCCAGATACGACTCCGAAATTGACAAAGAAACTTCGAACTAAATAGGCAGTAATAATCGACAACTAAGCTAATAAGCTATTGAAGTGAAGATTCAAAACCAAAGCAAGTGTTAAGCATAATCGAAGAGGACCTGGAAACGACAAACCTGAGATCAAAGAGGAGTTTTTTCAGAAAAATTGTAGCTGTATGTGAATTAGACGATTAGGTTTGGTGGGTCGAGAAGCTCAGAAATAGAGAGGGTTTAGAAGGTGCGAGAGCGGAATTCTGAACAAGTAAACATGTTGTTATTGTGCTTCCTCCTCATCTTCTAGACTTCCCTAGAAAAGAAGAGGGAGATTTTTTTTTTTTTTTTTCTCTACCCGTTTCTCGCGGAAATTAATTAATTTTTAATTTGCCGACAAAGAAAAACAAATCTAATTTATTACTATATATGTTTTCCCAAAATTGGGCTCATTTGAAGACAGAAACCGTATGGGTCGATTTAGTAGATGGGTCTATAGCAGCTTCTTGGCCCAACGCATTGATCATAAATTCCCCAAAAGAAAAAGTTCGCGCTATATATTTTTTTTTGAAGGATTATAATACACATCGTAAAAGGATAATTGGAATATAAATCTAAACTTAGAATATTAGGCTAAATCTTTCAAAATGAATGAAATCTACCATTTTTTTTTTATATTTTAGGATGGTTTATTAGGTTTAAAATATATTTTAAATGATTTTTTCCTAAGTTTTGATATAAAATTGTACTAATTACCCGCATATTTGTGGTCTAGTAGTATTAGTATCTACTCACTCTGTTCTTTAATAGTTGATGTTTAAGAAAAAATGTGTTTGGATGTATCTGGATGTGTTTTGAGTCCAGATACATCCAAATAATGTCCAGATGCATTTTTCCTTAAACATCAACTATTAAGGAACAGATGGAGTATTATCTAGTTATCTACTAGGCAAAGCTTGGGAATGTATTACAGCGCTCCTCTCGAATTTGAAAAAAAAAAAAAAACACATTTATGTGAAAATGTGAGTTTGGGCCAAATACGCTCAAATATCATAATCGATGATCCGACCCCGTTTGAAGCTCATAGTGTTTGTTGAACGTATCAGAGAGAAGTTCTAACTAAACATTTCAGTGCATTTCTACCGTGGCTGACCGTGTCAACCGATAGAGTTTACCGAAATAAAAAATATAGTAATTTTATGATTCTCTCTTTTTTAACTACTTGTTTCTTCTTAACATTGTTTGTCCCTGAAATTAGTAAAATTAATAACAGTATTTATATAATATAAATCAATTTATTATTTTGTTCTGGGAAGATGCCAAATGAAGGGATCAAATATCAGGATTTGGACGCACACGAATTGTGATGGTCATTCTTCTCTGGCTCCAATTGTTGGTTTGTATAATTAGATGATCATTTATCGTATTTATGATAATTGGAAAATAATATATAGCATCAATAATCGAATCTTTCACGATAGAAGATGAGGTTGTGCAAAATGTCCAACCAATAACACAACACATAGGTGACATCTCTTGATGGGAAATGATGTTTGGGAGTTGGGGCAGGTCCACATTAAATAAATAGTACCAATTAACAAGAAACCACAATTTTTATCTAAAAAAGGAAAAAAGAAAAGAAAATAAACTGATACTCCAACGTTCTTTTTGGGGGGTGGGGGAAAGGACTAGTACTTCGATTTGTGCAAACTCACATACATTTACTTTGTGGTTTTGGGAAGGTGATCAACAGGTTATTAGGCATTTAGGATGAGGATTTGTTCTGATAATAATTTATGCAATATTAGGTCGAGGATCAGTATTCAGTGGCCTGGCTAACCAAAAAGTTTGTGGCCATTAGGTCTTTGTCAAGCTAATTGATAATAATTTTTTTACCCAATCATTATCAACTAGTAAAGCATGTGCAACACACGTAACGTAAACATAATTTAAACTATCAACAACGCGTAGTAGGAGGTAGGGACATATCACATCTTTTTTTTTTTTTTTGGACAACGGACATATCACATCTAAAAACATGTGTTTTGCGTGTAGAAATTTAAGATAGTTAGTGACATCTGATTTGAATTTCATCAAATGGCGCTGTTGTTGAGGAAACAGCTAAAAGCTAAAGCGTATGAATCTGATTAACAATTCATTTAAAACTTTTATCTACATCTTTTTTTTTTTTTTTTTGCTTATTTTGAAACTTATATGAAGGGATTGAAAATTTTGTATCATTCATTCACGAGATTAACAAGAAATCTCTCTCGATAAACGATACTCCATTATTTATACCTGATAAATTTGGTTAGACAGTAAAAAATAGATAAATTTTGATTGCTATAACTTTGCAAACAAGTATGTATAGTTCGATTGTTTATGTCGAGAGTAGAAGTTAGTTAAACCATTTATAAAGACTTAACACGCAAGGTTCTAAAACTCTTAGAAATTGTTATAGAAAATGGTTTTACATTGTTTAATCAAAGATAGGAATGTGACAAGCACGTCAAGATAGAATATGATTCGGTTAACATCGAAACATATTATAATGTGGCTGAATTTCCAAAGAAAATGTGTGTTCAGATTAAATAGACGAAAAGGATTTGAACCATGAGTCAGCAGTCAGTATCCATACATTTTTAAAAAAGAAAGTTGTTCAAAAAAAGAAAGATAAAGCATATAAAATAAAACTGAAAAAATAGAAAAAAAAAAAAAAAAAACGACTCAGCTTCCTATAAATATCTTCCAAACCTCTCCCTTTCTTCATGCCCTTCTGTGATTGCTATTTCCTCCAACATTTCTCAAATATTGAAAACAGTGTTTTTGTTACTAATTTTCTTGCAATGGATTTCTCTCCGATCAATTGCCTCATTTTCGGTAAATTATTTAATAAATGCATCAACTAATTAAGATGCTTCAATTTTTTTTTCCCTTTCTTCTCTTTCTCATTAACGGTGTTGTTTCTAATTGTGATCAGATTTGGATGACACATTATACCCTCTGAAAACCGGAATAGCGCCAGCTGTCAAGAAAAATATTGACGGTAACTAAACAACAACAACTATTACAACACTTTTTTGTTAGAACTTTGGGTTAATTATATTTTATGGGCAGATTTTCTAGTGGAGAAATTTGGATTTTCTGAAAGTAAAGCATCGAGCCTAAGAGTTGAACTCTTCAAGACTTATGGAAGTACTCTCGCTGGTCTCAGGGTGATTCCACTTCTCCAAATTCTTGTACTTTTCCATAAAGATTAGTTAATTATTTAATTGATTTCTCATTTGTTCTCTTTGTTTTCTTGTAAATTTTGTAGGCATTGGGTCATGATGTTCATCCTGATGAATATCACAGGTACACAAAAAATNCGCCCACCCCAGGGAATTTTTTTTTTTTTTTTTTTTTTTTCATGAAGCTTTATTTTTGTTCTTGGAAATTTGTTTGCAGTGTCGTGCACGGAAGATTGCCGTACGGGTCGATCCAACCAAACAGAAAACTACGAAACCTTCTGAACAAAATCAAACAGAGAAAAATTGTCAGTTTGTTTTTCATTTTTCTAGTTGTTATTTTTCTTACCAAATTTGAATAGTTATTGATCTTTTTTTTTTTCTTTTTCTCGGGTCCAGATTTTTACGAACTCTGACAGGATTCATGCGATGAAGGTTCTGGAGAAATTGGGTTTAGAAGATTGCTTTGAAGAAATGATTTGTTTCGAGACAATGAACCCGAATTTATTCGGGGCAACAACCCGACCCGATGAGCATCCCGTTGTTCTCAAACCTTCGTTGACCGCAATGGATATTTGCATTCGTGTAGCCAACGTTGACCCTTACCGAACCGTAATATTCTTTATCTCTATTTTTTGTATAAAATTTTGATAAATCCGTCGCTCCACACGTATAATTACTACTGTAGTTTATTACTACTATACATTAATAAAGTTTAAAACTGTTTACAAATACTCATGAAACAGGTATTTTTGGATGATAATATCCACAATATTACCGCGGGAAAAAATGTCGGGCTTCGCACAATCCTGGTAACTTTTTATTCCATCGACAATCTCTATTATTTTTTTATTTTATTTTTTTGCCAACTATTTAAGTATTTATATGTAGATTCATTTTTTTTTTTTTTTTGTTAAACAGGTGGGGAGATCGGAAAAGACAAATGACGCGGATTACGCGGTGGAGACTGTAGTTGAGATTGCTACAACGGTGCCGGAGATTTGGGCCACGGCGACGACCGGATTTGACGTCGGCGGTGTGAGGATCAGAAGGAGCAAGAGTGAGCTGGAGGGTATGGCTTCAATCACAGCCGTCGGTGCATGACGAATCATGTCGGCAAATTAAGACCGTTGGATCTTTTTAACGTTTAGTGGTTGGGATTGTACAGATGGCGTCAGATGAAGATAATGCATGTGAATAAAATAATAGTGGTGGTGGAGATATAATAATATTCATCCAATGTGGACACCAAATGTGAATACTCAATTAAGTTTATAATGTATAATGACGATGAATTCAAATGATATGTGCACATTCTCTCTCTCTTTAATTTTTTTCCTGTCAAACGTGTATTTTAAAAATTGTGAACTCTTAAATTTATAAATTTTCAAAGTTTTTCAAATAACATAGTATACAAAGTTTTTCGAAGATAATACTGAATTTTATTAGATTAGGATTTCATTGATGATAAAACTTTTTTATAACATTTTCTTAGGCCTAGGCTGTGGAAGGAACCTCTTTAGGATTTTTTTTCATCAATCAACATGATTAACGTTATATTAGATCAAATACTAATTAGAACATATTAAAAGTTATTTTATAAAAAAAGAAAATATTAAAAGTTATAAATATATGATTTAGATGAAAAAAATGAAGTTCAAGTTGAAAACTCGTTTCAAGTCTCTAAACACCTAGGCACAATACTGGTCATCTTTTTTGTGACTGGGATGAAGTAGTATTCGATTCTCACGGCTGTTGTGGTTCTTCAAAGAATATATTCTCGACTTGCTCTGATATGTATGTGATCAGATCAAACTAGTGTTGTTTCTATACATCTTCGTGATTATAAAGTCTTCATTTCCCAAAGTGTCTTAGCGGACATCATTATATCCATTGTGTTTTTTTATCTTTACCGAATTTTATTTTACTATGAACCGTCAAATGTTCTTTATTCACAATAAGATTGTAGGTTTTAATTTTGTGGTTTTAAATATTTCCAATCAATTAAATTCTAACTTTTTATTAATATTTATGTCATGGTTTTAAATTTATATGGGACTGGTGATGTTTAATCTTGGGTTTTATAAAAAACAAAAAAAAATCAAACTAAATTACTTTTACAAAAAAAAATCCATATTTCAAAAAAATAAAAATCAAACCATATACTTCGAAAGTCACCACAGTATAGCTATCACCTATATTGATGACATGACATTATCAAATTTATTAAAAAAAGTTTTGTACAAAAAAACTTCAAACTAAATTATTTTTGCAAAAAAAATCTCACATAAAAAAAGAAAATTTTCAAAACTACACTTTTTTAGTATCAATTTTCAAAAGTACATCTCTATGATATACATTTTCAAAACTACATTTTTCGTCGAGTAAATTAAAGGAACACTAACTCCTAAAATATAAATCTCAAACCTTAAAATCTAACTTTGAATCCTTAAATTTAAATCATAAATCCAAAAATCTAAATCCTAGTTAAGTATTAGTGAACCTAAACTTAAATATTAAAATTAGAGAAAAGTGTAGTTTTGAAATTTAATACATTAGAGGTATAGTTTTAAAAAGTTATACCTCAAAAGGTATATTTCTTAAAAATTTTCCAAAAAAGTACAAGTCATTTCACCCAACTCAAAAGTGTAATTTTTTCAAAAAAGTACAAGTCATTTCACCCAACTCAAAAGTTATCCGCAAATAATTTACTTTAAAGTTTTTTTTGCACAAAACTTTTTTTTAAAAATAAATTTGATAATGCCACATCATCAATATAGGCGAGGGCTATATTGCATATGACTTTTGAGGTGGATGGTTTGACTTGTATTTTTTTGAGGTAAAATTTCACAAAACCTTTTAATTTTGGATGCATGTTCCTTTATATTTTAACATCCAATCTTTTCTCAGTCTCTCATTTGGTGTGCTTGCACTTGTAACAGACTTCCATGGGGATGAATCAATAAAACTTATAACTCTCTTAGAAATCTTTATAATATTAATTGAGAAGTACATTCTAATGTTTGGATAAAAGAATAAGAGAAAAAACTATTTGGAAACAAGAATAGGAGATAAAATTGTTTGGATACAAGAATCATAACTTAAAACAAACCGATGGTTCAGTCAAACCAGAAATTTAATATGTTAATTGACTGGGTCGAAAAAAATGGAAATATATTTAATAACCCAAAAAATTCTGAAAAATCTAAAAAATATATATTTGTAATATCAAAAATAATCCTGCGGGTTCAATAATATCCTTTTATGGGGTGTATAATTTTATTTTACGGTTGAATAAGTTATACGAATTGAATAATTTAATTTTACGGGTTAAATATGTTTGTTTCACTGAATGATTTTTTGACACATGTTGGATAATATTTTACGGATTGAATAATTTTCCTACGGGTTGAATAATTTTATTTTGCGGATTCATTAATATCCTTTTACGGGTTGAATAATTTTATTTTATAGGTTGATTAAGTTCTACGGATGAAATAATTTTCTTTTATGGATGAATATGTTTATTTCACTGAATGATTTTTTTTGACACATGTTGGATACTTTTTTATGGATTGCATAATTTTTTTCTGCGGGTTAAATTTTTTTTTTGCGGGTTCAATAATATCATTTTACGGGTTGAATAATTTTATTTTATGGGTTAAATAAATTATACAAATTGAATAATTTTCTTTTACGCATTAAATATGTTTCTTTCACTATTACTCTCTCTGTTCCTTAATAATTGATGTTTAAGGAAAAATGCTTCTGGACATTATTTGGATGTATCTGGACTCAAAACACATCCAGATATATCCAAATACATCCAAACATATTTTTTCTTAAACATCAACTATTAAGGAACAGAGGAGTATTTGTTAAAATCTATTATTTATCAATATTTTTTAGTATTCTCAATGAAAACATAACACACCACCGACGCAGGATTACCAAAAGCAAATGTTTAAAAGCTGCTAAGCATAGAGTTTCTTGGGCCGAAAAAGCTGCTAAACGAGGCTCATTAAGAAACATGAGCCCACTTTGAAATATTCGTTTCCTCGTATAACCTCCACGACGAAATCAAACTCCAAAGTAAAGAGCCACCATGATTTCACCGTCGGTGACGGCAGCGGAGACGGAGCTGCCACCGGCGCCGGAAATAGTTACAGCCATGGCAATGGAAACCGAGCAGGCGAGGGAAGTAAATGATGAAGATGAGAAAATTCGCAGCCAAAAGAAGCTCTTGAAGCCAAATCTCTTCGCCGCATTATCAGTGCTTACCTCAAATATCTTCTTTTCTTTGTATATATTTATTTTTATTTGTTTTGTACATGTATGTATAAACTTATGTGTGTCTATATCTGACTTGACCATGACATGTGGCCAAGTGGTTGTTCCTTGCTTTGTTAAGAGATCGCTTCATTGTCCGGCTAATCTCCATTCCGCAATAGACAGATGACTACAAGCTTAGGCACAAAGTGGAAGAATGTAACGCTATGCCTGAAAATAAAGGAGGAGCACCAATAGTAATATAGACTCATTAACTGTGTTTTGCACTAATGATACCCTTACTCTCTTAAAAAAAATAAAGAGAGTTGAGTATCAAAAAAATACTAGATGATTTCACGCGTCTAATGCGCGTGTGTATAGTAAACTTTAGTGATTTACATGCAAGTTTCGAATTTAGATTAACTTCTTATAGAAATTATGTTATATACGTATAGGTGATACCCCGCATCTAATGCACGAATTGTGTTAACTTTAATTTTTTTTCAAAATATTGATTATTGTTCGATCGATATATTTTTTAATATTATTTTGAGATTAATATATATTTTTAAATTTCTTCTTTTATTTTACTGTTCATTTAAAATATTGTATTTTATATAAAAATGTTTAATTAGATCACCAAAAGCAAAGGTTCAATAGCTGCTAAGCGAGGCCCATTAAGGACATGAGGCCCACTTTGAAATATAACCTCCACGACGAAATCAAAATCCAAAGAGAAGAGCCACCATGATTTCATCGTCGGTGACGGCAGCGGAGACGGCTCTGACACCGGCACCGGCACCGGGAACGGTTACAGCCATGGGAACGGAAACCGAGCAGGCGAGGGAAGTGGATGGTGATGAAGAGGAGAAAATTCGCCGCCAAAAGAAGCTTGAAGAAGCTCTCGAAGCCAAATCTCTTCGCCGCATTATCAGTGCTTACCTCAAGTATATATTATTTTTTTTTGTTTACTCATCATTTTTTCGGGTCTTGTATATTTTCCGACGACACTCTGTTGGCGGGATCAAATGAGAATTGTCTAACTGAGTAGAATTTCGAATCACGATTCTTGTTACCGGAACAAGATTTTGGTTGAATTGTGTGTTTTTTTTTTGTAGGGCGGTCCAGTAATTAGTTAATTTCGTTCGTTCATTTATGTTTAAAAGGTTCTGCTTCACTGAGAATCTGACCTTATGCTTGGAATTTTTTATACAGTTATCCCGAGGCTTCAGACGAGGATCTGAAAAGATGGGAAAGATCATTTAGGAAGCTGTCTCCTGCGCACAAGGTAATTTGTGTTGCCTTGAGAAACGTGATATGATTATTAGAGACAATAGTGGCATGTTCTACTAGGAATGTCTCTAAATACGGTTGGTTTGTGATAGTTCTAATTGTTATTCATTTCGGCAGTTTGTTATTTTGTGTGTAGGTATATTGATATTGTGTTAATGGTTTACTGCTATAGCATATTTTAGAGTTCGAAATGTTTACACACAGTTAGACACTCATGGATGGTTGTTACGAGATATAATATCAAAAGTCTAGTTGATTATTTGATCTTATCTTCTTCTTTGTTTGTTCATAGTTTTATCATAAAACTAATTATTTTCGGCGATGCCTTTTTTTTTTTTTTCTCTCTTCCTTGTCCAGGCATTGGTACCTCATTACCCTTTGAAGTTTCAGAGATTAAGAAGGTGAAATCTATATCCAGTAAATGTTTCACCAATTTATAGTCATCTCGTTGTCTAGATAAGTGTTACAAGCTTGCTTAGATGATATTCAGAATATATTTTTGTTTTCACTACACTTGTTTTTATATGGAAGAATCCTGATGCTCCTGAACGTTTTCATCAGCCATACAAAAATGATTTGCATGTATAAAGTAGGATTACGTATTTAAAGTGCCAGTGAGTTAACTGACTCTGTTATTGCAGGTGTATATCGGCGAATTCATATTTCATATTAAATATGCTTCAGGTCAGTTGCAGACATTTCTTCGTATGATTCCCTTGGCGTTTTAAATTGCTTCATGCTACTTATTTGATTATGTGATTCGTAAATTCAACCTTGATATGCTTTATATGCTAGAAATCCTAAGCAAAATCATGTCATGTAATGATGTAAATCATGATTACTTGGCAGGCGTTTGAGCCCCCTATAGACTTGAGTCAGGATCTTGATGGTTGTGAAGGCTCAAATCTTGAGTGTGCTCCAAATGAGAAATACATACTAGATGAAAGGCACGACTCTTCTTGTCAGCCTGCCTTGACCAATAATTGTACATATCATCAGGAAGAAAGTAAAAGCCTTAACGATTCAGTAACAGGAACTCTGTCTACAGAGGTCAGATCAAGACATGGAAACTATATCCTTTCCATTTACAATCTCTTAATTTATTTGTATAAATGCAGGAGCTTCAGAGGAAGGATGCTAATGATCATTCCCCCAAGAAGCACTCTGCAGACTCAAGAATCAGTGATAAGACATGTGATGGTGATGGAGGCCATTTAAATCACGACCATGGCAGTGTAATGTCTACTCATATACTGGAAAACCTCTGTTCCTTCCAAAAACAGTATTGAATATCATTCGCAATCTGTAGATTCTTTGGTTATTTTTATCAGTTATATAAGATTTTCAGACTGTTATGCATCTTTTGTGTATTCTATCTTTAGAAAGCGTTCTGCTGTCAAGCATATGTGGGTTTTCTAATTCTAGTGTTTTCTTTTCTTTCATAGGCATCGTTGTCATCTCATGATTGGTTGGACCCATCATTACAGACACATGTTCCTCTGGTTGATGTAGATAAGGTATGCTTTTGACTTTACCTCGGTTGATGAAATTTATTTTCATCATAATTGTATTAGAGCTCTCATAGTGTTCAGAGACAAAGATTAAGGCGACCTGTTAAAATCCATTATCAACCTCTATTAGATCCATTAGGCAGTTCGGACATAGTTACATGGTTTTGTTGTAGTGTGTTTTGCTCACCAATCTATTACTCTGAAATGTGCATGGTTTTGGTGTATTATAAACACAGGTTCGTTGTATAATAAGGAATATAGTTCGAGACTGGGCAGCAGAGGTAACCATATTTATTTTTGTCATTTTCTTCTTACAATTATGTACTCAGATTCTTTCATCGAAGCATTTCACAACTTGAGTTTTTAGTTGTATATTCTTTTTAACTTATAGGGTCAGAGTGAACGAGATCAATGCTACAAGCCTATACTTGAAGAGCTTGATTCCTTGTTTCCTGATCGTCAGAAGGAGAGGTACACATGCTCCTGTTATTTTTCCCTGACTTTTGAGTCTCTGACATTTTGAGTTTGTTAAAAGTCTTTTTTTTTTTTTTTTTACTTTTGTACTATGCAATTTCCGAAATTGGTGGCTTGCTTTTCTGATACACGAAGTCGCGTTATGAGAGACTTGACTGTAGACTCTAGAGAGACAGACACATTGGCAAATGTATAGTTCCTGCTGCATCCACTCTGTTTACAAAGTTAATTATATGATTTGCAGCAACCCTCCTGCCTGTTTAGTCCCCGGTGCTGGACTTGGACGACTAGCCCTTGAAATTTCTTGTCTAGGTATGCCATGGAGAAGTAAACTTTCTGGTTAGCTCCAGTGATAAAATAAGGAATATCATAACTCTTGTGCATTGGAACAGGTTTCATAAGCCAAGGGAATGAGTTTTCATACTACATGATGATATGCTCGAGCTTTATTCTGAATTAGTAAGAAGTTCTTACTTTCCTGAATATATTTATTTTTTGTTCTTCTTATAATTTGTTTTTCCGTCTATCCTCTTCTCAAAGAGTCTTTCAGTTTTAAATATTCATATTTTTGCCCTTCACATCAGCCAACCTTTAAACTTTCAATTCTTACTGTTTTACTCAATTGCTTCTGGAGAGTCGACAATGTAGTTTCTTCCTGTTGGTACATTTTTGAGTTTTGATCAGCTTGATTTTTTCTACAGTTCACAAGTGCCTGGTGAGTGGACAATATACCCCTGGATACACAGCAACTGCAATTCCCTCTCAGACAATGATCAATTACGCCCTGTTTCGATTCCCGATATTCATCCTGCAAGGTATGCCTTCTCGAACCGCAGAGTGTTCTGGCCTATATCGTTCTCGATTGTATTGTTAGTGAACTCAACTGAAAGTGATCAAGCAACTTGTATTGGTGATTTCATGTAACTACAATTCATTATGTCACTTTACTAAAAAGTTTATGTAAAACATTTTCTGTGAGCAGTGCAGGGATAACAGAAGGTTTCTCTATGTGTGGCGGTGATTTTATTGAAGTGTACAATGAATCAAGTCACGCAGGTAAGAAACCGTGACTACTTGCTTTGTTATGCTTTATACGTTTCATACCAAATACTGAATTTGTTTAAATGCCACTGGTCACACTGAATTTCAGGAACGTGGGATGCAGTTGTGACTTGCTTTTTCATCGATACCGCTCATAACATCATCGAGTACATCGAAACCATATCCAAGATCTTAAAGGATGGAGGAGTAATTCCCTTGTTACACTCTTTCCAATGCCTTTAATCTTTTTATTGATCTTGAATGTCTAAATGAATTTTTCACCAGGTTTGGATAAATTTAGGACCTCTGTTGTATCACTTTGCGGACACATATGGTCTCGAAAATGTAAGCATTGGACTTTGTCCCACATCCTCGTTATAGCTTCTTCTATATAACAATATATTTCTTGTTTCTCCTTAGGAAATGTCAATCGAGCTAAGTTTGGAGGATGTAAAGAGAGTTGCTTCACAATATGGGTTCGAGATTGAGGTAATTGACATTTTCCTGTAGAAAGTAAAACATGTCATGTTAAGTCCACACTCAGTGCTTGTCCTAACATTTGCAGAAAGAAAGAACAATTGAAACAACGTACACTACAAATCCCCGGTCTATGATGCAGGTCAGCTTTTTCATGCTTCTCTGAATTTGATTATCTCTAAACCTCTAAGCTCATTTTCATTATCTGTTTGTATATTTGGGTGTTTGATTTCGGATCGAAAGGTGGGTTTATTTGTGATGTTGTGTGTGTTGCAGAACCGATACCATGCTGCCTTCTGGACAATGAGGAAGAAATGTGCAGTAACAACTAAACCAAATATCCCTTAAACTATATTAAATCTAGACTGTTTTGTTGCATCTTGAAATCTTTGTTATTTTTTACTTCTAATGAATTCATGGTCAAATCTAAAACGCTCACTATTTGTTCTGTTGTTATAATTTAACCGGTTGATGAATACTCAACTTCTTCGTTATCAATACCTCTTAGCATTATTGGGATATTCATTGTTAATACTTGTGAATGTCTAAGCAAACAAATTCAGTTAGTGTAAAGACAGAAATTTACAAGTTCAGGTTCCAATGTGGGAACCCTACATAATCCACTAAAACACTTGCTCAACACTCTACCACGCTTATAAACAGATTCCATTACTTCCTCACACTCAATACGCTTTTACAGAATGATTAACCTTATGAATCCACCAGAGACATCTGAAATCTAATGAGCTTTACAGGAGTTGTTAGGAAACGTCTTCTTGGCCGCGGCTTCTTTACGTTCTTGTTTTCTGATCCTCTGCCTCCAAAGGTGGAGAAGGGATGATGCAGCATTGCAAACCTTGTGGTATTTGTGCCTTGTAAGTCCCTCGAGCCTCTCCATCATCCTCCTTGGTTCTTTAGGGTTTGGACTGATATTGAAGTTCATGAGTAGTGAGAGAGCCTCAGCGCAGCGTGACACCTCTGGTGTACCGGAGAGAATACCATTAGAGTTGGCCGCATCTGCAGCTTTCATGGCTGCTTCGAACAGCTCCACAATCTCCGTTTTCTTCTTAGCCACCATCACTTCTGTTTTCATCTTCGTGTGCTCCTCCTCTGTTTTAGTCTTCAAGGCTGCAGATTTAGGGTTTTCAGAATCTTTCGCTGGTCCGGTCTGCAGTTGTTTTGTCCTCCTCGGACGAGGGATCAAGGTTTTGGTTGTAACTTGAACATCTTTGTCTTTGATGCTCGCTCTTGAGTGCTGAGCAAGAAACGTCGTAGTAACAGGGCAAATCTTCGGATTTCCAACAACTTTAACTTCTTCAAGTGATCCATTAGCCTTGCGATCATCACTCTTTTTCTTTAGATTGGTCTTTGTTTCTTTCTCAATCGCCATCGCTTCACGAGCCAGAGGTTTCTGATTATCTTTCTTCTTCGACTCCAAAAAGTTTGTCTTTGTTTCTTTATTAATCTTCTTTGTTCCGTGAGTGACACTCCTCTGAATTTCTTTCTTCTTCAACTCCAAAAAGCTGGTCTCTTTCTTAATCCCTTCTGGTTCATGAGTCAGAAGAGATCTCTGTTCTTCTTTCTTCTTCAACTCTGAACATCTTTTGAGAACATGCCTCTTCGGTTTGAGTAAAGACTTGGTAAGACCAGCTTCGGAAGTGTTGTCTCTTCCTCGGGCATAGAGCGTTTTCGACCAGGAATCAAACAAGGATTGAGTTTCCTTACGTATCTTAGGGTTCCTATGCCTTCTCAGAGTCTCCAAGTTAACTATTGACTCAGACCACAGAAGATCTTCGACGGAGAGAGACAGTGACTTCAACTGTTTTAACACGTCGATGCATCGCTCGACTCCGCCTGGACTCCATGTATGGTAAGTGGTCTTGATTGCAGCAGAAATCAACTCGGTTAAATCAGATCTCTCCTTGGCAATCCTCACTCTCATATTTTCTTTTGTTGTTGTTAGTCTCCAGATAATTTGGAAAGAATACTCAGCCTCAGGTGGCTAGGGTATTCAATGTGTCCTGATAATCGAATTATGGAAAGAGAATAATTGAAAGGGAAATATTTAGAAGGCTAATGATTGGCGTTGACCAAAAAAATAATAATTAAGAAAAGTTTAGATTCATACTAGGTGTCTTACCCGCGCTACGCGCGGATTACATTTTAATATTTTAAAAATAATATTATAATTTTTGTATTTTTTTTTATATATTACAGTTTTAAAAATAATTATAAGTCTCTGTTTTATAATTATAATTATAGAAATTTCACTTTTAAAAAATATAAGTCAAATCATAAACCTCAAAATCACCCGCAATATAGCCCTTGCCTATATTATGACATTGAATTATCGAATTTTTTTAAAAATTATGAAAAAAAAAATCAAACTAAATTATTTTTACAAAAAATCACTCACATCAAAAAAGTACATGTCAATCTTCCCAACTCAAAAGTTATTCGCAATATAAATTTGCCTATCTCGATAACATAATATTAACATAATATTATTAATCAAATAAAACGAAAGAAACTCATTATAAATTATGTCCTTCTCAGAGACTCTGTTGAACTATTGATTACGAAACAAAGAAGAAAAAATAATGGAGAAACAGA
>OVBJ01000942.1:18070-37760 GCA_900406535.1 Noccaea bulbosa | reverse complement strand
TATATATATATATATATATATATATATATATATATATATATATATAATATTATAAATATATTGAAAGTCTCACGTTAGAAATGAAAAAGTATAATGANTCTCACGTTAGAAATGAAAAAGTATAATGATTCATAAACCTATTATAAAAAGAATCACAATGATAAGAAACTATAAGATTATGAATATTGATTTAATAAACAATTTTAAATTATAAGTAGTTTTGGTTTAATATAGTTTTTAATTAATTATTTATTTACAAATATAACCCGTAAATTTCTCATTCCGCGCATGCCGTGGGTCCAACCCTATTAAGTGTTTTTATAGGAAAATAAAACCCTTGAAAATATCCAAAACTGGAAAGGAAAAACATAATTAAAGTAAAAGGAAAATTAAGAAAATCTTCAAAATATCTCCTACATCAGTCTCCTAAACCTCTAAAGACTCGACCTCGAATTCTCTTCTAGATTAAAAATCTCATATGCATGGTACTCATGATTGTCAGCCACATTGAAAGTATTATAAATGTTCATGTGCTCTGGGAGAGCCACCACATAAACATTATCATTGATCTTCTACATCACATTGAAAGGACCATATTTGATATGTTGGAGCTTATTATCCCTGAAGTTCTTTTCTGGATAAAGAATCACATCCTCCTTAAAAGGCTGACCATAGTTGCTAGGTTGTGCATTGTTATGTGTAACAACTCGAAACCTCTTTTTACGGAGGAACTCAACTACATCATCATCCTCTAAAAACGTTGGTTCTCTTCTTCTTGCCAACATCAATTGTTTTCTTTGCTTGTTCATCTGCAATCGATTTCTTAAAATCTTTGTAGTTCACTAGCACTCCTTTTGGAACTACTGTCTTCTCCACTTCTCGAACTTCTGTCTTCTCCACTTCTGGAATTTTGTAGGATAATGAAGTATCTGGCTTAATGCATGTGAATAACATGATTAATATGTAGATTATGTTGATCAATCTCTTTCTTTATGAAGTCTTCTTCACGAGAACTAGATTTTTCAATAACAACAACATGATTGCTCTCATCTCTTTGAACCCTAACTGAATCTCCTTCTCTGTTGCTTTGCTGATTTCTGCCGGCTTTATTCAATCTATCTATTAACACCTTCATGTGATTGCTAAAATCAGTTGTCGCACTATTGTCTTGAACATTTTGAACCCTAATTGGTTCCCTTCCCCTATCTCTTTTCCCAACATTATTAATATGGTTGGGTAATGCAACAACCTGATTAGTTAATGTGGTCACCAAATTTGTTAGGTTTTCGATAGCTGCCGTTAAACCCTTCAAATCTGCTCTGGTCACCGGTTGATCACCCATCGCTAATCAAGTTTCGAAAAGAGAAGGAGAAAGCCTTGCTCTGATACCACTTGGCGCTGTCGGAAACCCCTAGGATTAGCAAGCACTAAACCTAGATTGAATTCAAGTTCACAAGCGATGAACTTGATCGAAAAAACTCTGGAAATCCACCAGATTAGAGAAAAGTTCTCTGTTTTGATTAATTAGAATAATAAAAATATGATATGCCTCATGGCTAGGAAAACAAAACCCTTGAAAATATCCAAAACTGGAAAGGAAAAACATAATTAAAGTAAAACAAAAATTAAGAAAATTTTCAAAATATCTCCTACATCAACTGATATTTGTTCTTCTTTTATCATTCTACATATGTTTATGTCACTATTTATTAAGAATCTGATATTGTTCTTATATTGCTTCATAGCATGGATATATTACCTATATGTTCAATATATTGTAAAGGGTGTTTGATGACTAAACCATTATTTGATACCATAATTTTGTAATTTTAATTTCTTAATATTATTTATTAATTCTTAAGACCTGAACATGTGTTTATTTTACTACTTTATTGTATGAATTGCATATGAAAACCTTATTTATTTATTATTACTTGTCTTTATATTTTTAGAAATGAGTAGTCGAACTAATGTGAGCCAATTGTACGAAATGAATGAGAAACCAAAATATGTCCACATTCAAACGTCCCCATTCGTACACGAAATGAATATTTAGAAATACAAATCCATGACTGTCAACATTTGTACATACTTGAACTTGGTAGAACCAATTTCTGAACATTTGTAAATACAAACCCATGACCATCAACATTTGTACGTACTTGAACATAGTAGAACCATTCTCTAAAAGTCAAACATAGTTCAAACAACATAATTCAAACAACAAACTTCGATAACATAGTTCATAAACAAACTTCAAACATAGTTCATACACCATTTTCCGACAACATAACACAAACATAACAAACACATAATAAAGCTAAGCTTCATCCCCACTCATAGACTTGAACCAATCACCAAAATTCTTGTTATGTACACATGTTACTTGTTTACTTCTTTTTTTCTGACTTTCTCCGGCTGATGGAAACCATTGTCATCATGATAATTACCATCAGACTCCACTTCTTCAATATGTGGCTCCCTCTGTTGTTCTCTTGTTCCTTCATCTCTGAAAATGGTAGAGATACCATCATTCAGCACATCATCTATATCATTTGGAACCAGCTCTTTCTCATAATTCACACGAAATGAACTTTCTGCCTCGCTTCTAGACATATGTTTGTGATAGTGACGTTAATTGTCCTCTGAAAATATAATGCAAATAATCAATCGCCAATTACAAAATATGTCACAGTTGTACTGCGTGTACTAGTTAAACTTTTTATACCGCTATTCTTTAATATTCAGTTGTACCTGTTTGTACCATTAGTACTACTTAATCCACTAACTCTAATTTGTACCACTCGTACCAGTTGTACTAACTCTGCAGATTCAGATCTATGGTACTACAAGCTAAATTGAGTTCAGTCACTGCGATCAAGCTACGATCGTCAAATCCCTTAATCTAACGCCTAATCTATCAATACATGTACACCATTCCAATGTGTATATCCAATGAAGCAATTTACAAATCCATATATCAGAAAAAATACAAAAGATATAAACTCTCACTTCCAATACAATTGAATCTACAACAATGGTGAAAATCAGTGGCGGAACTAGCTCTTTGGGAGATGGGTCACTTGACCCATATGGTTGTATATATTTCATCTATAAAATATGATGAAATGTTACATAATTAGTTCATTGACCCTCTAGCATATGAATTATATCAGTTTGACCCATGTTAAATCTTTTGCTAACTCCGCCACTGGTGAAAATAGAGAAAAGTGGACATCGACTATGTATGGAGGAGAAAAAGGAGGCGAAATTGGTGTATATGAGCTCAGCTGGAAGAAGATTTCGATTTCAATGGCAGAAAAAGAGCTCACGCAAGGAGAAGCTACCCGACCAAATATAGCGATTTCCAAAATTGAAATTCCGATTTACATTAACTATTTTTCGAATTTTGTTTATTTCAAAAATTTAATGTTTTCTATTTATTCGTTTAGGTTAAAAGTAAACGAATAAAAGGAAAAAGTGAAAGAAGAAGTAAGGAGAAAATGGTAACTGCACACTTCACTTTAAATAGAAAGTGACATCTATGATCTATCTATCTATTATCTATACTACTATTAATTGAGAAGTAAATTTTAATACTCCCTCTGTTTCACAATATAAGGAGTTTTAGAGTTTTTTTTTTTGTTTCATATTATAAGGGGTTTTCACTTTTGTAGGCAAAATTAAATGTGTTGTTGTTACTTTTTACTTTTTGAATATTGCAGTATATTTTTTCATTGGTTGATCTGTTTTGGAATTGATGATAAAACATTTTTTTATTTCTAAAATTTCAAAAATTAAATGTGTTCTTAATATGTGTGCAAAAACCTTAAACCCCTTATATTGTGAAACAGAGGGAGTAATGTTTAGATACAAGGATAAGAGAGAAAAACTGTTTGGATACAAGTATAAGAGATAAAACTGTTTGGATACAAGAATAATAATTTAAAAAAAACCAATGGTTCAATCAAACAAGAAATTGAATCTGTTAATTGATCGGGTAAAAAAAATTGGAAATATATCTAAAAGCAAACAAAAATCCAGAAAACCTAAATTTTTTTTGTCAGAAAAAACAAATATATATATAATATCAAAAATAATCCACAATACCTATTCGGGTAATTTAGGTATCCGATCGGGTATTGGTTCGGTTATGGTATTATATAATACACAAGTATCAAATATTTTACTCATGGGTGATTTGTTTATACCCAAAATAAAAAATCGAAAAAACCTAAAAAAAAATATATTTATAATATCAAAAATAATCCACAATACCTATTCGGGTAATTTGGGTATCCAATCAGGTATCAGTTCGATTCTGGTATTATCTGATACCCACATGTTTCAAATATTTTAATAATCTGGTGATTTGTTTTATACCCAAAATTAATTAGATACGGATATTGTGGGTCAATTCAGTTCGGGTATGAGTTAAAAGTCTTAGACCTACTTATTCGTAACAGAAATATAATGAATCGAACAGGAATAACTTAAACTAAATTAAAAAGAAATATATCCCTACACTACTACTATTTTTTCTTGATGAAAATATAATGTACCACTGCACACAGTGGCGGAGCCAGCGTGTGGGGACGTGGGTCAACTGACCCACCTGAATTTTTATTAAAAAAAAATTATCACTATTTTCAATAAATAATCTGATAAAATATGACAAATTTTGCTTATTGACTCCTGTAATACATAGTTTATATCAGTTTGACCCCTGTAAAATGTTTTCCTAGCTCCGCCACTGACTGCACAAATACGTAGATCCTCCAAAACATATAGATCCTCCAAAACATATATCACCAAGCAAACGCGTGGATCCTCCAATAGTTAAATTATTAGATTCCATAGTGGCAAACAAATTTTTTTCTAATTTGTGGCAACTTGGTCTAGCTCTAAAAAATACTAAACCGGTATAACCTCCCCTTAGACAAGATTTTTTTTCTGGTCGTCCAATTTGAAATATTTCACAGGCTGGGTTCGGGCCGAATGGTTATGTGGCCCATTTCATACCCTTACAAAAAGATTTAAGTGGTGTGTACGGAAAATACTATACGGGCTCACACAGGTGATAATTCTTCGCCAGCCACTAAACCAGAGGCGGGAACAAAATACCCTAAAATTGCTAAAATTCCGCCACAAAAATCAAGGCTTATATCAATTCCCGCGGAAAGCTTCTCCAAGACAAACAATTGCAACTTCGGTAATTCCCAGAGAGGAGAAAGATGTTGGAGCTTCGTTTAGTTCAAGGCTCTCTGTTGAAGAAGGTTCTAGAATCGATCAAGGATCTGGTTAACGATGCGAACTTCGACTGCTCGAGCACTGGGTTCTCGCTCCAGGCCATGGACTCCAGCCACGTGGCGCTGGTGTCTCTTTTGCTGAGATCCGAAGGGTTTGAGCACTACCGGTGCGATAGGAATCTCTCTATGGGGATGAATCTCGGAAACATGTCTAAGATGCTTAAATGTGCCGGAAACGATGACATCATCACCATCAAAGCCGATGATGGAAGCGACACCGTCACTTTCATGTTCGAGAGCCCCAGTAAGTTCCCTCTTTTACCCGGATCGATTTAGCTTTCATAGGGCTTTGTTTGTTGTTGTTGTTGTTGTTGCTGATGCTATTGGTCACTTGGTTCTGTAGATTTAGGACAACATGTAGTCTCTAGTTTAAAATTTAATTTATAGTTTGAGGTATATTGGGATTCTTGCTTTAGAGAAAGAAGTTTTTGTTGGATGTGTACTATGTCTAACGATTGGAATGTATCGATGATGCAGCACAAGACAAGATTGCAGATTTTGAGATGAAGCTGATGGACATTGACAGTGAGCATTTAGGAATCCCTGACGCTGAGTACCACTCAATTGTGAGAATGCCCTCTGGTGAATTTTCCAGGATATGCAAAGATCTCAGTACCATTGGTGACACAGGTAAAAAAAATACACTCTTGTTTCTGTTGGTAACCACTAACCACATAGAGGATTCATAAATAGTTCGGTTGAGTTTTATACAAACATAATTCTAGTTTTTTGATGGTTATGATTGCAGTTGTGATCTCTGTGACGAAAGAAGGGGTGAAGTTTTCAACAGCAGGTGATATCGGGACAGCGAACATTGTACTCAGGCAGAACACAACTGTTGACAAAGTATAAAACAGTCACAAGTCGTCTTAAAGCCTCTTTTTTTATATACTCTTGTCTAATACAACTTTGAAGTGCCTTTTTCGATTTTTGTGTGTTGCTGCAGCCTGAAGATGCGATTGTGATAGAGATGAATGAGCCTGTGTCGCTTTCGTTCGCATTGAGGTACATGAATTCCTTCACGAAGGCGACTCCTTTGTCCGAGACCGTGACGATCAGTTTGTCATCGGAGTTGCCTGTCGTGGTGGAGTACAAGGTGGCTGAGATGGGTTACATTCGATACTATTTGGCCCCCAAGATTGAAGAAGAAGAAGACACTAATCTTTAACACGTTTTGTTTCTGGCTAGAGAAAATCTTGAGAACTCGTGATGATGAATGTTTTTACTTTCTGGAATTTTTATTAAGATGTCAATCTTAGGTTTACGCATTCGGATTTCCTATGGGCAATGCTAAGACGTAGCTGTTTTCTGGATTTATTATGGGTAATTTAAGATTAGTTCGTCGTGTAACAAAGTTTGGCTCGTTTTGCAACTTGGCAAGAACCTTAACACTCTTTCATTTTTGTTCTTTGAATGTCAAAAACAAATAACAATTGTAACTTTCCAGACACAAATCTATCTACGTAACAAAAAAGTTCCAAGAGTGTTCGAGCAACACGAGAAATGTAACATTACACACATGCATTTGATTACACTTTAGAGAGATTGCCTCCAGTCTTCTCCCGCATACACAGCTTGATCTCCGAGCTCTTCCTCGATCCGAAGCAGCTGCAGTAATTCAACCGTAATCATACACTCGATGAAAGTGGTATATATAGCAAACTAAATAATGCTGTTGCAAACTGAATCACTACCTACTGAGGGACATTATTGTGTCAAGTAATAAGCCTAGGTTGCTAAAGATTCACATACGACGGTGACCTAACTCAGCTACTTGAAAGCTTAAATAAAGCTCCACGTAACGTATCATGGTCTAGAGTCTAATCGCATACAGTGAATTATATGAGCTTGGGGTTCTGAGTAAACTATATTTGATCTACAGACCTGGTTATACTTCATAGTACGTTCTCCTCTGCAAGGAGCACCGGCTTTGATCACACCTGTTGCGAGACCCACCGATAAGTCGGAGATGAAAGAGTCCTCTGTCTCTCCACATCTATGAGATGTCACCAGACCCCACTGAGCATCCCTTGCCTGTTTCACTACTTCAATGGCTTCTGTTACTGTACCAATCTGATTCACCTGTATGCACATTTACGTCTTTGTCATTCTTAGGCAGTAGCGTATCAATCATATACCATACTAGCCAGATGCAACACAGCAGCATCGACAGTATCACAAATTAGCACATATATATACCTTGAGAAGAAGGGCGTTACATGACGATTCCTGGATTGCCCGCTCAACACGTTTCGAATTTGACATCAACAAATCATCACCTACCACCTGCAAAGGTATAATACTGAGGGTTTAGACGAGGAAAATGATTGTATAAACAGATTTTCAGTTCTTTTCTTGGCATGGTTAGCTTAGTTTGTTTGATGTAAAGATCTGATTCCATGAAAAGATTCAGAAGACAGTTTAATCTGATTACAACACACAATCTAAGTTAACCATATCTAACAGGGGAAACCGAGTTGGACCTGACATATTCCAAGACTGGAGAAATACTTGGTGTGTTCCCAATCTTCCTTGTCAAACGGGTCTTCTATGAACACAATTGGATACTCTAAAACACAAGGAGACAAAAAAGAAAAGAAAATAAGGATCGTCAGAGTTCTAAAATATACCGCAAAATAAAAATCATGCAAAACGAGCACATACATACCAGCACAAAGTTCTTTGTACATGTCTATCATATCGTCCGCTGACTTGAAATTTTGCCCAGATTTATCTGGAGATTTGGTATCTAGGTCATACTTGGTACCTGTTCAGGAATGAACCGTCCAACAAGATAAGTCAAATCAATGACAATTTGCAAAAGGCATGATAAGTCAAAGTTTAATGATTTAACATCGTTTTATTTATCTACCAGCCAGTTGTGTATGACAATGCGTAGAACCAAACTAAGGCTAACCATGATTAAAAGTAGCTAAGAAAAACAAGTTTGCCAAGAAGCAGAATAGTACCTATACAAAAATTAGTGGCAGCAACATCAACTGCTATCTTTATCTTATCATTGTATCCTGTTCGGTTGATAGCTTCTTTTACAAGCTCCAAACCTTCCTTGAGGCTGCATACAGTTGCAATTATGACCGTAAGGCACTAATCCCGGATACTATAACACGATTTTCTCAATTTTGACTGATGCAGGCCCGGAAATCTACAGAATGCAAGAAGAATAGACATCACAGGAGTAAAAATATATGTACCTCGAGATATCTGGAGCAAAGCCACCATCTTCACCAACATTACACCCCAAATTACCAATCCTTTCTGTAATGACAGCCTGCCATATACATCAATGGATCAGATTAGATCTCACCTTTATACACAAAATTACAAATGCAAATAGGAAAGTAAATTCCAACGAGCCATATCTTTAAAAACTGACCTTTAAATGATGATATGTCTCAGATCCCCATTGCAGGGCCTCCTCAAATCTAGCTGCTCCGACTGGGAGGATCATAATTTCCTAAACAATATATAGACACAACAATCACGACAATGAGAAAGAGGTAGAACATAAAAGACTCATAACGAATTCACTTGTGAATACCTGAATGGCGAAATTATTCGAAGCATGATTCCCACCACTCAAAACAGTGAAGGCGGGTACAGGTAACGTCATGTTTGCTCTTCCACTAAGATCAGAAAGGTGCTTGTACAGAGGGACCTGATATATTGGTTCTTATCAGGATCTTCTAACTATATAGTAAGCACGAAATACATAGAGTAGGAGAAAATGCTGCGACGACTTGAAGTTGATACCTCTTTCTCAGCAGCTCCAGCCTTACATGCAGCAATGGACACAGCTAGTATAGCATTAGCCCCAAGTTCATTCTGCGAGATAATTAAGATCACAAATCGTCAGGAAAATATACAAAACCATAACATTTTTTTGTTTACAATATAAGAGGCAACAGAGTTCCCACCTACCTTCTTTTCAGTTTTGTCCAAATCAGTCATTGCCTGGTCGATCTGAGCCTGAAGTTTTGGGTCCATACCGATCAACGCCTCAGAAATTTTTTCATTTATGTTCTTAACAGCTTTAGCCACACTGTTTCCAAGATACATTCCTTTGTCCCCATCACGTAGTTCAACAGCTTCATACCTTGGAACAGTGAACAAATCTCATCATGTTAGGCTTATCAGATCAAAACTGTATATGTTGGATCATCACGCATCGACAAAATTTCAAATCAACTCAGGCCGCTCCATCACAAATAACAAACTTATTATGAGAAGAAGATGCAGATTGGTTTCACGAACAACAAACGATGGGGGAAAAAAAAAGTATATGAAGAATCCTCACGTTCCAGAAGAATCACCACTGGGAACAGAAGCACGAAAAACGCCTTTGTTAGTGTGCAGATCCACTTCCACTGTTGGAATTCCTCTGCTATCAATAATCTGCCGTGCTTTGACCTTCGTAATCACGGATGAAACAGCTTTCTTCATATGATTAGCCTGAACATTTCCCAATGAAATTCGATTAGAAAAAGAGAGAGGAAAGAAAACGAAAGCATATCGTTGCTCAGAATCACAAGTACGGCAACACGATTTCACTTCGATGGGAAGGAAAAATCGATACTGGAAAAATTTTCATTTCTAGGGGAATCAAAGAAGCGAAAGAAAACGCACGATGAAGAGAACGGGATCTGAGGTTTTAGCCCTAACGGCGGCATTGACGGCGTCTTCGATTTTCCGAGAGAGCGCGTGCTTGTCTAAGTACTCTTGCACAGACATCTTCTTCTTCCTCTTCTTCAATTCACTTCGTTCGATATTTCGAATCTTCAAGCAATTTTCCGATGAGCAATTAGAGCGTCAAGGCAAGCAAGTTTGAATCTGACATTCCTTTTTCCGATTGACTGTATATTTTTGTTCCCTCCGGTTCAGCATATTCGATCGGAAAATAATTACCACCCCGAAACGACGACGTCTTGGTTTGAATAAAGCATGCGTGCCGTCTGTTTGAGCACATCACTCCGTTTTTTGGCACGTATCAATACGGGACAGAATAATGAAAGCCCAATCTCAAAATGGGCCCATTAAAAGCCGCACGTGCTATTGCCAGGTCGGAAGTTGGAACTGCTTTTCTCTCTCTGAAATCACGTGCGGCGCCGTTTTAGTAACTGCTCCTTGGGTAGAATCCAGCTGTCAAAGAAAGAGGTCCCCACACAACAGATTACGAAATTCAAAAAAAGATTTTAAACTTTTCACGAGCCATTAATTTTTGAATTTTGCCACCCGTTGCCACCCTTTTTTACGTGGCATCATCTTAACCGTTGATTAGTTATATTCCGATTATGAATAACCAAATATTAGCCGTTAAAACCTCCTTTTCTTTATAAATGGACCCTCTCTCTACCTCTCTCTCCCAAAAGATATTCACTGCTCCTTTCCTCTTTTTCAAGTCTCTCTCTCCTTCTCCCTCGTTTTAGATCCAGTTTTAGGTTTTTTTTTTTTTCCGGTGAGCGAAGATGCGTGAGATTCTTCATATCCAGGGAGGACAGTGCGGAAACCAAATCGGTTCCAAGTTTTGGGAAGTGGTTAACTGCGAGCACGGCATCGACCAGACGGGACGTTACCAAGGAGATTCCGATCTGCAGCTTGAGAGGGTTAATGTCTACTACAACGAGGCGAGTTGTGGGAGGTATGTCCCTCGCGCCGTTCTCATGGATTTGGAGCCTGGAACAATGGACAGCGTTAGATCTGGGCCCTACGGTCAGATCTTCCGTCCCGATAACTTCGTCTTCGGTCAGTCCGGTGCCGGAAATAACTGGGCGAAAGGTCACTACACCGAGGGAGCTGAGCTCATTGACTCCGTCCTTGATGTTGTCCGCAAAGAGGCCGAGAACTGTGACTGCCTCCAAGGTATTCTAAACCGTCTCTCTTATCTACGGTTGTCTATTTAGGGTTTCCTTCTCTGGTGTGGATCTGTAGTCTAGGTTGATAATTTCGTATGCTAGCATCTGACTGATTTAGGTTCGAAGGTTTGCAACTGAGATCTCTGATTTTTTGGTATTCGCGGATTTGTGATTTGGTTACTTTGCTCACGGTTTCTCTGTTCGGATTACAGGATTTCAGGTGTGCCATTCCTTAGGAGGAGGAACTGGTTCTGGAATGGGAACTTTGTTGATATCGAAGATCAGGGAGGAGTACCCTGACCGCATGATGCTGACATTCTCTGTGTTCCCATCTCCCAAGGTCTCTGACACCGTCGTGGAGCCATACAATGCAACACTCTCTGTGCATCAACTCGTTGAAAACGCTGATGAGTGTATGGTTCTTGACAACGAAGCCTTGTATGACATTTGCTTCCGTACACTCAAGCTTAGCACTCCAAGTTGTGAGTATCCCAAATCTTCCTCAAATCATATCAATTTTGTTAACCTGTCTCTTCTCTGGCTTTGATGCTTTGCTATGATGATCATTAACCATTAAGATTGAAATGCTATATAATTTGAACATTTGTTTTGTTAATGTGATTAGAGAGTGAGGGCTAATTTTCGCTGTTGTTAAAGACCCTTCTACTTGTTCACTAAATCAGCTCTGAAGCTTGACTCACATATAATCTCTTGTTGTCTTCTGAATTGGGCAGTTGGTGATCTGAACCATTTGATCTCTGCGACCATGTCTGGTGTAACCTGCTGCCTTAGGTTCCCTGGTCAGCTAAACTCTGATCTCCGAAAGCTAGCTGTGAACCTGATCCCATTCCCTCGCCTTCACTTCTTCATGGTTGGATTTGCTCCACTCACATCTCGTGGATCTCAGCAGTACCGTAACCTCACCGTCCCAGAACTCACCCAGCAAATGTGGGATGCCAAGAACATGATGTGTGCTGCTGACCCGAGACACGGTCGTTACCTCACTGCTTCAGCTATGTTCCGTGGCAAAATGAGCACCAAAGAAGTTGACGAACAGATGCTCAACGTCCAGAACAAGAACTCCTCCTACTTTGTGGAATGGATCCCAAATAATGTCAAATCAACAGTCTGTGACATCCCCCCAACTGGTCTGAAGATGGCTTCGACGTTCATTGGTAACTCGACATCGATTCAAGAGATGTTCAGGCGTGTCAGTGAGCAGTTCACTGCTATGTTCAGGAGGAAAGCTTTCTTGCATTGGTACACTGGTGAAGGCATGGATGAGATGGAGTTCACCGAAGCAGAGAGCAACATGAACGACCTTGTCTCTGAGTATCAGCAGTATCAAGATGCCACGGCTGATGAAGAAGGAGAATATGAAGACGAAGAAGCTGAGTACGAGCAAGAGGAAGCTTATTGATGGAATCAGAAGACAAAGACCTCAACTTCAACTTCCTGTTGCTGTTTTACATTTCAAGTTTCTACTAAGTTTTTTTGTTTTTAATAGTTTCTGTAACTATCGGTTCTATTACTAGTTATGTGCTCTGCGTAGACTGGTTAAGGATTATCAAGATTTATCAAATACCTATTTTGCTAAAACTCAATATGCTTAAGAACCTATGTACTCTTCGTCGACTGCCTAAGGATTATCAAAATTGTTCAAACACCTATATTAATGTCTTTAACTCTTTATTGATTTTTAGTTGTCAAGCATATATCGTAAGATTCTTTCTAACTTCTAAGACACTAGTATAATATAGCCTAAAGTTGCAGTATTTACTGTTGGGAATAATTTTACCATTGGGAGTTTGGGTGTAACCCTCATTGAAGCCCACGTTGTGCCTGTATAACTCTGCTGCTTAAGGATTTATCAAGATCCAAACAACACAATTAGCATACTGACGCTATACTCTGCGTTAGACTGCTGGCTAAGGATAATCAAGATTTAAAAATCTATTTTTCTAAGACACAATTAACATAGCCCGGTGTATTTTAGTCAATTTTGTGCGTGGATTTGTGAATTTGAAAATGTATAGTATTTGGTCAATTAACGAGGACGGATTTAATCTCAAAACAGGATAAAACTCCATAGAGAATACAAATGTTTGTTTTCTTTGAGAAAATTAGTTGCCTTCAATGTCCATGGACTCGAGTTGATCCCTTTGCTTCTTAAGCTCGTCTTCTTCAGCCTTCTTACGTGCTTCTTCAACCTTAAACTCTGCAACCGCCTTATCAAAGACGCTCCTCACATGCCTGTTCATGAGCATGAGCTCTTGACATGCATCTTTCAATACCTCCCTTGCTGGATCGCCTGAAAATTATACAGCCAAAAAGAAGATCTTTTGCTGGTTAGACATAGAGAAAGAGAATTTATAACTAGCCCAAGATTAGGGTGAAAACAAGAAAAACACTGATAGATAAGAGTTATCCAGACAGAACATAGCTTGAACCTGTTGTCTGGACACGGATATTGACACGGTCAAGGGAAGGATGTGGGATGCTGTATCCAGCCAAAGTTACTCTCGGACTGCAGAATTATAAATCACAGTAATGGTGAGAGTGAAATTTTGACTACGATGAAACATCATTAACACAAAATGACAAGACGATTTGGCATTCATTGAATACCGAAACTAAAGACCTTTCTCTGAAATCCCTTCGAGATAATTTCATATACAATGGGAATCTCAAACCAGAGTTACTTAACCAAACATTTCAACCGAGCTCAAGTTTCCATCAAGCACAATGTAATTGCAGTAACATATCGATTGTTCAATCATAATCTCTTTGCCTAAAACATGAATCTCTCACAATGACTCAAAAAGCAGAGTGAAGTGAGATAATAAAGCAAAGACTTTTTTTCTGTTCAAGTATAGAATCGTATATATACAATAAAAGATTTAAAAGGGATTTTTGACTGAAAGAAGATGAAACTAACTCTTGGTTTAACATGAATCGAACGGCGTTAGCAAGCGTGTGATCTTCTTCTGCCAGAGTAAACGAAGCATGGCTATTGTTCGTGAACGAACCGTGCTCCATATTCAGCTTCCTCTGCTACACACTAATTTCTCTGAAAAATCGAAAATTCCACCAACTAGAACAAACAAAAAGAAGAGACAGTAAGTAAGAATTCAATTAAGAACTCTATCGAGCTGAAAATCCCTCCAGAATTGAACAGAATTCTCCTCAAAGAAAAGTTCAATACATACCTGCAATCGCAAAGGTTGTGCGAGAATTGATTTTTGGCTAAAACCCTAATAAAAGGAAGCAGCTGCATAAGAGAGAGAGTTTGTGTCTTTCTTTAGAAATAGAATAGCTACGATATTACGTCTATGCCCTTTGTTTGATGACGTGGCGTTTTACGTCTCTTAAACCCTAATTCGGCTGTCTTGGCAAAAGAGAAAAAAAGCCTCTGCGTGTTTCTAGCTCGTATCCCTCTCGTCACTGTATTTTGCGGAAAAGTAAGTAAAGAGTTTTTGATCTTTTAAATTCAGAACTTGAATTGTAACAAAGTTTCGATCTTTATGAATTTTAGATTTGTTTTCAGGTAGTGTGAAAATGGCTTCTACCAATCCAATTCCCGCCGGCATTAGTAAGGAACAGGTTCGGGGGTTATTCTTCTTACCAATTGGTTCTTTGCTTTTGTTGTTGGTTCCTCGTAAAGCTACGACCTTTGATCCAGTTAGACTATAGAGATATTTTAAGTTCTTAGCCGTCTCTGTGTCAACATGTAGGGTCTATTTCCTGCAATGCCTTAGTGTTAAATCTATATCTTTATTCAGATCTTTGTACCTAGAAGAAACATTGAAAAATTTACGCTGTAGTTTTTAAAATTGGTGTTGCTGAGTTTCTCATTTTGCTTCTTTTTGGATTGAATCAGGCGTTTAGTATGGCACAAACGGAGATGGAATATCGTGTGGAACTCTTTAACAAGTACTAAATCAAAGACCCTTTCCTGTTTTTTTTAAAAAAAATTTCGTTTTGAGATTCTCTTGGATATTGTATAAGAGATTAGAGGAGATGTGGTATCAGTTGAGTTTGTTTTGAACACATTGTGTAGTAATCATTAATTTCTCTTTTATGTTCAAATAGTGTTCTTTCTAGAGAAAGTATCAATATGTGACTGCTGTTTAAACAGTTTCACTGCCGGAGTTTTGTTTATCTTGAGGATAAAATCTAAAATCTTTCTTTGAGATGGAATGTGCACATGTATTTGTGTCAAAAACTATTTGGTGACTGATCTCTTGTGATACACGCAGAATATTGCATCGATTGATGTGTTTCTTTCTGAAATTACCTTGTTCTTTTGATACAGGCTTGCTCAAACATGCTTTAATAAATGTGTGGATAAAAGGTAAGCGTTTCCTCTGTTTCAATGTTCCCTATGATCTCATGGAACTTGTCTGTAATTGTTAAGACTTATTTATGCTGAGAGATTATTCAGTTTGTCTAAAATCAATCTGGTTCCTAGGTACAAGGAAGCTGAGCTAAACATGGGTGAGAATAGTTGCATTGACCGTTGTGTTTCCAAATACTGGCAGGTAAGGCTCTTGGAATTGTTAGCTAAACAAAGCTTACCGAACTTATGTTCAAAGCTAATACTTATGTTCATTTTTTCCATGTAATCATTTTCAGGTAAATGGAATGGTTGGACAGCTTCTAAGTGCTGGCAAGCCTCCTATGTAAGCCAGTTTAAAGGCAAACCATAGAACCAAAAGCTCATGGAGAGACTAAACTTTTCTTTTCTCTAGCGATATTGTTCTTGTTATTTTTTTTTTTTTTTTGTTAAGAAAGTTGCATCATATTTTTGGACCAAATTTGCACTTCTCTGTGAACCCATTATTATTTCTCAAGGGATGCAATGAAATAACAAAGTCAGAAAATCAAGAAACACATCTTCATCATTAACGGGCTTTGTAACTTGTATTCTTTCATGTAAGAAATGAATAACAACACTAGAGTTAAGTGCAATCCTAAAGAGACTATTCAGTTTGCAGCAGAAGGTTTCTAATTGCGATACTGCTCAGATTCGAGAATTTGTGATTGGATCAATGCTCATCTGCTTCATTGTTCTTCTCATTTGCAAGTCTCTGTTGAGCCTCTTTGCTCTTGTTCTTACCATCCTTTGTACTCAGTGGAAGCAATGGCGTTTGAGAAGGTCCACTAGAACGCTCTGCCATTTCTGCAAGAAGAGATACATTTACAACTTCTTAAGTCGAACAAGAGTGCCCAAAACCTGTGCTGAGCAAAGATTAAAACTAGGAAATGGTCTAGCAATCTTCCAACAATTTCTATATTGTAATGTCTGATCTCTTGGGTGAGTAACTCTCAAGACAACCATTTCAGTTGAGGCAGAAACTGTGGAAAAGGAATAGCAGTCTCTGGTTTTGTAACTTTTTTGGTAATATGATGAGTGTTGAGTAAACTTACCTGGAATTTTGCTGTCAATGAAGAACATCACAAGGTTCACAGTGTACCTGCAGAGGAAAAATGTTAGAGAATTTTTTAAAGGATTCAATTTTGCAAAAAAAATATGTTTAAAATTTCTCATATTTTTCTGACCAGGCAACAACAATGTCTACTGTGTAATGTTTCCTTGATGCTATAATCAATAAGCTCTGTATAACCGCCATAAGCCAGGCCAGATGCTTGATCCACCTGCTAGTTTTACAAACATGAGATGCAAAAGTTCTTGTGAAAAAAGAAAAAAAGAAACTTTTTGTAAGATAGCAACAGTACCTTCTTGTGCCGTATCTTTGATAAGTGCGTACAAAGACTAAAGTAAAGATCGTATGTGATGAGAATATTAGATCTCCACAACCATATACCACCCCATAAGGAACTGCAATTTTTAACACAAACTTTAATCAAATGCCGCCGGCTTTGAGTTTTCATTCTATCAAACATACAAGGCATTTTCAACTAACAATTCATCAAGAGTACTTCAAGAACATTCTTTGGTGGTGGAATCTTGGCTAGCTTGGAGCCCTATAAAAAACGAAAGAAAAAAAACATTCGTTTATGGCAGAGAGAAATCATCGGTACATAGCAATAGCATAGCACCATAAAAGCTACAAACCAAAAGACTCAAACGCTCTGAGAATCTTACCTCTCGACAATGATAATTTGGTCCAGGAAGCTGTGTCGAAAAGAATGTAATGATCCTCAAACTTTGAGAAGCCTGAAACAAACATATCAAAGATATAATCACCTCAATAAGATTACACAACAAGAAAGATGCAATCTTCTTTAAACTGTAAGAACTCAATGTAGTGGAGGAAAATTCTACTTACTGCTAAATAAACAAAAACCCTGCACCATATCAAAACTGTACAAATCTTTTTACTGTGTGAAACAAAGGGATGAAATGTCCACTGCGTCAAAACATAGCTTTGTTAAGAGAGTCGTTAAACCGTTAACCAAAAAAAGAAAAAAAAAAACAGACATTTTAAAGGGAAATAAAAAACTTACTAAGATAAATGATCCAAAGATAGTAACGAATACAGTTTCACTCACAAAGGCTTTGTCTTTCCCAAGCTCCTGAGGAACACAATATCATCAATAGAGAAACAAACCAGAGATGGAGGGGATACAGGACAAAGTTGATGGCAAAAGAGAAAAAGAAGTCAAAGCAAGATACTGACACGAAGAATGAAGAAACCGGCATCTTGAAGCGTTGGACCAGGTCGGTGTAAGTAGTGAACCCCATGAGCAGCAAGTCCATGAACGTACTGATTTGAGATAGAAAGAGAGAGACAAGGAAACGAAACAAATCAGCATAACTAGTTGAATCTGTCACAGCTCAGCTTTTTGATCATATCCACCAACAAATTTCAGCAAAGCTAATAAACTAAACACAAGGGCATAAATGATAAATCTTGAAATTTCCGAGCTCTGATAAACACATTAAAACGAGAAAGAACCAGCGAGATAAAAACCTGAAACATAAGACCAGCGAGAACAAGCTTCCATTTTTCGGCAAGAAGACAAGCTTCTAATGTGGTTTCTGAGCAAATTCGTCTCCATAGCTTTCACAACACATACACACAAACCCATGGACATAAATAAATTATCAAACTAGAGAATTTCTAAATAGAGATTTGGGATTGACGGAGGAACAATCAGAGAAACAAAAGAAGAAACCTTAGGAGCCTCGCGATCAACGTAAACTGGCATGACTAGTATTGAATATGATGAACATTAATCTCTACAGGACGATCAAATCAAACTGCTGTTGTTAGATGTAATTTGGAATCTCACCGACAAATTCACCTCCTGAATTGATAAGAATATATCCCAAAATCAATTATTTAGAAATGAAATTGATATGAGAGGAATCGATTCAAATCAAATTGTTCTCTTTGGTTTTTTTTTTCGGGAAAGGACTCGTCGGCTTTTGTGCAAACCACGCAAAGCCAAAGCAATTTGGTGCCGCGAGCCAATTCTGTAACCATTAATTTAGTTGTTTAATGTTTTAATATAAGTAAAATTAAACGAATTTATCGTACATCAGGTGCTGCGCGTTGTTGTGGTTTGCGGGAAAAGCGGCTAATTAGTATCTCAACTCGTTTTAAATGTCCCGATTAGTATTTTCACTCTTCATGTATGCCACACTTTTGTTAATGTTACTAAACATATCCATACTATTTACTGTTTGGCCAAATCAAGTGTTAACCTAAGTCAACATCGCATTTGCGTTTATGGGCATGAGTCACACAACGTAAGCTGCCACGTTGGAACGGATTCCTCGAATAACGTCGTTTTGTGCATTTCAATTTCGGTTAACCTGGAAATTGATTTTTGGTTTACAAAATCAATTCAAATTAAAATGTGGTACAATTTAATTACGGTTTGAGTCTACCACACATGAAACGACGTCGGTTTGGTCTGAAGGAAAAAAAAAATAAAAAAATAAAATCTGAAACCTAGGTTAAATCGCGGCAGAAGAACGACAAAAGACTCAGCCCAGAAAATCGAATTGGAGAAAAGGTCAATTTCCATAACTCAGTCCAGACTCTGATCAGGAAAGAAAGATTAAGGAAATGGAGAAAAAGAATGATGAGCTAACGAAGGAGAATCGTGAGATGAAGGAGACATTAGAATAGCTAATTGGAGAAATCAAAGACATTAGAGAAATCAAAGATATGATTATAAAAGGTGTAGAAGCGGAGATGAATCAGAGATTCAAAGAAATGGAGAAAGAGATCAAAGAGTACTGTTAGTGGTGGGCTTGTCACCACCTTCTTATTGGGCCAACCCAAGACATGATGAGGCCTATTAACGAAAAGCCTGCGCCACCTCATTGGAAGAGGAGAAGATAACAACGCCACGTGGCACGAAACTTTGAGAATGACCTAATCTTGTATACTATATAAAGTGCACAGTAATGATGAATAAAGGAGGACTTTTCGAGTTAAAAACACAAGTAAACTACACATTTAACAAAGATCAACTGACCAAAAGCTAATCGTCATCCGATCATCTCATTTCACTTTCCGATCATCACATATC
>OVBJ01000942.1:0-17981 GCA_900406535.1 Noccaea bulbosa | reverse complement strand
CCCCAAAACCCTTCCATCTTCGACAGATCTCTCATCGATTGATCACACATTTGTATCCTCCGATCACTTGACCGTCTTCCGAGCATCTCTTGCTCTCCAAAAACTTCTCAATCTTCGAAACTTCGTTCATCTCCCTATCATCAGAGCGCTCTTCGTTCTTCCGNCGTCCATCAAACAACGTAGATAACCAAATTGCCTATCTCACCACTTACAAGTACAAGGAAGAGAAGAAGGCTCTGGAATCTATTTCCACAAGAGCTATGGAGCTTGAAACGGAGGTGTCGAATCTTAAGGACGATCTGTACACTTCCTTGACGGGCTTGGATAAAACGGCGGAAGAAGTGACGGAGCTGAAGAAAGTGTTGGCGGAGAAAGGGGAAAAGATGGAAGGGTAGGAGAAGGAAGTTGAGAGTTTAAGGAAAGATAGAGCTGATTTTGAGAAAAGGGTTAGGGATTTGGAAAGGAAGATTGGGGTTTTGGAAGTGAGGGAGATGGAGGAGAAGAGCAAGAAGCTTAGACTAGAAGAGGTGATGAGGGAGAAAGCATATGAGAAAGAGAGGGAGGTAAACGAATTGGAGAAGAATAGTCGGTGTTTTGAATGTGGAATTGGTGAAGAATGGTGAAGAATTGGAGGAATGAAATTTCTCTTTAAACCAAAGTGCAATTTCAGGTTTAATATAATTGAACCAAAATCAAACCGCCCATAAATTTAAACTCATCTTGTTTCGAATTCTGGTTTTTAAATGAATTGGTTTGTAAAACCAAAATTTAACAGAAATTAAATGGGACAAAACGACGTCGTTTTGTATCCATTTCGAAGGTCCATTATGACGTGGCGGTTTCCATGGCAGCTGACTCATACACGTAAACGCAAATACAATGTTGACTAAGGTCAATGCTTGATTTGGCCAAACAGTAAATAGTATGGGTATGTTTAATAACATTAACAAAAGTGTAGGTACTTATTGGCACACATGAAGAGTGGGATACTAATCGGGACATCTGAAACGAGTTGGGGTACGAATTGACCACTTTCCCTGGTTTGCCTCACACTCAAAAGGTTTTCGATTCGTCCTTGACAGCACCATTATAATTTATAATTATTATTATTTTTCTATGCTCAATTTCTTTTTATTTTAAAGAAATTAGTATAGATAGCAATAAAAATGAAATTAGATAACTAGCCATAGTAAAAGTTTGGTTAGAATATAAAGTATATATATATTAATGGCAAAATTGCCCTCAAATAAAGAAAAAAAAAAATCTCCAAATTTTGTTGAAACAGAAAATTAAATTTCTCTCCATATTCTTCATCCTCAATGACAACTCATCTAAACCAAAAATCCAGATTAAACAACTATACAATTTCTATCATGTGGCTTCCAATCGGATTAGTACACCTAACCTGTAACATCCGTAAACCAAAGAAGTGGCGTTTTTGTCTGGTGTCGAGCGACACCAAGGGCTGGTTTCGATCGACACCGGTATGGCAAATTGATTTCGGTTTGATTTAATTCGTCCGGTTTAGCTGGGTAAGTGGGAAACCCTCGAGTTGCGAAATAAAAAGGCAATGGCCACTTTTCTTTGGTGTTTTTCGTGAAAGTTGAAGGAAAAAAGGGGCTGAGAGCTTTTGGAGAGATTTCTGGAGGTTTGTGGTTGAACTGAGGCTGGTTTCCTGTTGTTCTTCATCTCCTTTCTTCTCTCAAACCTTTGCTAAGGTGAGTGCATGACCGTAGACTCGCAAATAAGAGATTGTGAAATTGGATCTGAAGTTTTTATGAGTTTTTGATATGTTTTCGTGTTGTTTATATGTTATGTGTGCCTTGAATCGAGTTTGTGATGATTGATTTGTGTATTGTGTGTTTTTGTGCTTAGAAATCGAGTTGGGGATCGTCATGTCGGGGAGGTGTCGAGCGACACAAAGCGTCGACACCTTGCCAGCAAGTGTCGATCGACACAAAGCGTGTGTCGGTCGACACGGGCCAATTAAGTCCGGTTATCTGGCGATTTTAATTGAATTGATTTAATTATGGTTTAATCTGGTTAATTCGGTTAATTGGAATTAAGTGGTTTAAATACGAAATTAATAATTTAATGGTGATTTAAATTATTTAATTAATCTAAAATAATTATGGTAATTATTTTAATTGGTGAAAAATTATTACTTAATTGTGGAAATTATTTAATAATTATTTGAGAGGTTTTAATAATTGTGAAAATTATTTAAGTGGTTAAAAATTATTATTTAATTGTGGTAATTATTTAATAATTAAAAAGGAGTTATTTTAATAATTGTGGTAATTACTAATGTTGTTAAAAATGTGTTAAATTGCGTACATGGCCTGAAGACGGGGTGATTGCCTCACTAAGTATTTATAAAATACTTACGCAATTTCATTCCAATGTGTTGCAGGTAAAAATAAATTGTGATCGCGGAATCGGGCCGAAGAGAGGATGATAGGATTTTATTGTGTTTGATTGTTTAAGTTATTTGCAAACCTGGTGTTTAGGTTTCTAGAATTATTTATTTCTGGTTTTGAATATTGTTGAGTTAATTGTTTAATTTATTTAAAGGATTATTTGTTGGAGTTTATTTTAATTGAGTTGTTTTCCGCACTTGATTAATTTATATAAAAAAAAGCCTGGTTGTTTTATTTTGGTATCAGAGCAATTACGGCTTTAGGACTGTTAGATTTGGGTGAGCTGCACTATGTGTTTATTGATTAATTGTGTTTAGTCAGTGGTAGTCTAGTATCATCCTCTCGGCCTCCAGTGATTCCGCGCTAAGTATGTGTGTTTGTGTTTGTGGTATGTTTTGTGTTTGTTGTTTTGCTCATCTCCTGTACTTTGGTAGTGCAGCAGGATGGATGCAGGTGCTCGTGGTCGTGGTAGAGGGCACGGTAAAGGCCGTGGCAAAGGCCGTGGTCGTGGTTGTGGAGCGCATGCGGATTCAGGAGAGAGTGCAGTGCCTAGTGTGGCGCCTGCATCGGTGACCCAGTCAGTTCCTTTGGCGGGTGAGGCCAGTGTGAGTGCCGGTGGTGGTGCAGGAGCAGGAGCGGCTCCGGGTGGGGGCGCGACTCCAGATATGGGTCTTGGTGACCAGTTCATGGGGGTTCTGACGCAGATTCTAGTACGTCTTCCGCCAGTGGCTCCTCAGCAGGTGCCGGGTGTTCCTCCGGTGGTCGGGGCATAGCATGGTGCGGCTTTTGTGGGGCAGCATGGTGCTGCGGTGGTTGGGCATCCATCTTATCTTGAGATGATGAGAGAGATGCAGAGAGTTGGGACGCCTTATTTTGAGGGCGGTGTCGGTCCGGAGCGGGCCGACGAGTGGAGATCGAGACTGGAGCGGAACTTTCAGTCGATCCGGTGTCCTTTGGAGTATCAGGTGGAGATAGCCATCCACTATCTCAGTGGCGATGCACATTTGTGGTGGCGGGCCATTGCGGGGAGTAGGACCGTTTGGACTTGGAGAGCTTTTGTGGCAGAGTTTGACACCCAGTATTTTCCGCAGGAGGCTCGAGATAGGTTCCAGATGCAGTTTTTTGCATAGCACAGTGACACCGTTCAGTGCGGGAGTACGCCGCGGAGTTTAGCAGACTGGTGGTGCATTCCGGTCCTGGCATAGGTGGCGAGCGATAGATTTTGCAGTGGTTCCTTCAGGGGCTTCGTCCGAGTAACCGGAAGCAGTGTCGTCGTGAGTTTGTTTCGAGGGCAGACTTGGTGGAGTTGGCAGCTTCGATCGAGGAGGATCAGCGTGAGGAGGCTGGTCGGGTGACGGTGCCACCTGCAGTTGATCATGCTATCCAGCCTTGGAGTCAGCAGCAACAGCCGCAGCAGCGCCGGGGTCCGAGTTCCGGTTCTGGTTCTAGCAAGGGCGGCAAACCTGCGCAGGGACATAAGAGGAGATTTGAGGAGGTTTCTGGAAGTGGCCAGAGGGCTCAGAGTGGAGCTCAGAGTGGCGGTTATTTTGGGTGCGGGAGTTTGGAGCATGATGTTTGGTCAGGTTTTACCGACTTTTAAAAATCCTGCAAGTGCACAGATCGTAGAAGTACGGGTTATCGAACACAAGGACTGGCTAGAATGAATACACTTTAAATCTATGGAGTTCGGATCAAGCTAGAACAAGATAAGAGATGATTGTTTGGTTGACTAATAACTAAAATACTAAAGCTAATGATAACGAGGTTGTAAAGCAATGAGGGAAAGGCGTTAGGTCTTTAGGGATTAATTCGCAGAGAAGCAAGCAATGATCAGTTTAATGATAGATATGAATCAGTTTAGGGATGATGGGATGATAGATCCGTCTAGAACACAAAACACGAAAATAAATCTTTCCACTTCCGTGGCTCCGACTCCTTTGATAACTTATCTAATCGCTAAACTTTCGGAATGTCCTTAGATAGTTAATCAAGCATTAAATCGATCAGGTTCGGATACAGTTCACTAGGCTTAGTAAATCAACTTCCGCAGTCTAAGAAACCTAGCTTGTCAAAGAATAGGTCCGGCAAATGATACAGCACTTCCGTGGCTCAAATCAACCTAAGATCAGATCGCTAGATGCACGGTAAAGCAATCAGCATTAATTAGTGAACAAAATGAGACAAAAACTCTAATGATATCCCTAACAGTTCATAGATCAAGCAAACAACTCATTGAATTAGTATCCCTACCAACCTAACAAGTGAATTACTCAGACACACAAAGAGATGGAGAAAACATAATAATAGATAAAGGTTCAGAAATCTTCTCCAAATTGTGGTAAGGAGGAGAGATCCTCTCCTTGAGAACTCTTGAACAAAAGTAGATCTAAAAACTGTAATACAATGCGGCTATGTTTCTCTGGCTTTTTCTCTAAAGAAGCTAAAAAAGTGTATTTATAGTGCTAGGTCTTCACAGGGTCGAGATTAGGTAAACGGGCCGAGAAAATACGCAAAATGGGCCTTTGTCGGCTTAGCCGGGTCGAGCGGTTTGGTCATGGTCGAGCGAGGCGGTCGGACGGTCTAGCGGTTCGGTCGTTCGTCAGGCGAGGCAGTCAGACGGATGTTGAAAACGTGAAGGAAGAGACGCGGTCGAGCGAACGGCTACGAGTTCCTACTCGGCCGGGTTTGGTCGGACGGGCATCGGCTTGGTGAAGAGCGGGCGGTCGAGCGAACGGCTACGAGTCCCTACTCGGCCGGGTTCGGTCAGAAAGGCATCGGCTTGGTGAAGAGCGGGCGGTCGAGCGAAAGGCTTGGAGTCCCTGCTCGGCCGGGTTTGGTCGGACGGCCTTGTCGACGTCCGGAGGGTAAAGTGCGGTTCGTCCGGTTTTGGCTCATTCGACACTCTTCACTAAAACAATTATATCTCCCATTCTACATATCCAAACTGCATGATTCCAGTTGCATTGGAAAGTTCACTCCCGTAGGCATCGCGGCGAACTGGCTTTGGTGAAATCCATTGAGTAGAATGTTTTTGGGGCTCCTCAAACTTGATGCTGTGTTGCGGAGCGGTATAAAGTCCAAATCATGTGGTTTTGCTCCAAAATGCATCTTTCGACCTATTTAGACTCTTAGTACTATAAATCCACAAAAACTACCTTTTTAGATAAAAAAAAACCTTTAAAAACCTTATGAAAAGAACAGTAAAACCATATAAAAAGCGTATAAAATAGAGGTATATCAGAGCATCGTGTGGCTACCTGTCCGAGGAGTGCCTCATCTTGGGACACTATAGTGTGCTTCCACTGCAGGGAGCCGTGTCCCAAGTTACAGCAGGCTTCGTTGGCGTCGATTCAGTCGTTGGCGGCTCAGCCAGTGACGCAGATCGTGGGAGTGCAGCCGTTTGGTCAGATCGGAGCACCGCCACGTGTTTACTCTTTGTTGGAGGCGGGCCAGTCGAGTCAAGGCGGCCAGATCACCGGTAAAATTTTTGATACAGACTTCGTAAATTCGTAGTGTAGAATTATTGTTGTGGCTGTTGTCTGTTTCATCTATTTTATCTGTGATAGAATTTTAGGGTTCTCAACACTTGTGGAATTGTGCGGGGACCTTATTAGTTGGCGGCGTAGAGTCTCACGTTCTATTTTACTCGGGAGCATCTAATTGCTTCATTACTCTGGAGTGTGCCGAGAGTCGAGGCATACAGAGTAGCACTGGTGAGCGCGCGGGTTTGGTTAAGGTGGCCTGTGGAGGTTTTCTGGCTACTTCGGGCCGAGCTAGAGCCGTTTATGTGCAGATTGCGGGGCAGTTGATGTCAGCAGACTTAGTCATCAGTCCGGTGGAGCTGTATGACGTGATTTTGGGGTGGACTGGTTATCCTTTTACCGAGTTCATCTGGATTGCTATAGAGGTATAGTGGTGTTCGAGCGGGATGCAGAGAAGTTGGTTTATCAGGGAGTGAGACCGACTTCAGGGAGTGAGACCGACTTCAGGGAGTCTTGTGATTTCGGCTATTCAGGCAGAGCATATGAAAGAGCGAGGCTGCGAGGCCTATTTGGCGATGATCACTATGACGGAGTCCAGTGGTGAGGTGGCTTTGGAGGAGATTCAGGTTGTCCGGGAGTTTGAGGATGTTTTTCAGTCGCTGAAGGGATTGCTACCATCTCGATCAGATCCTTTCACGATTGAGTTAGAGCCCGGGACAGCTCCGATATCGAAGACACCTTACAGCATGGCGCCAGCAGAGTTGGCAGAGTTGAAGAAGCAATTAGGGGACCTTTTGAGCAAGGGGTTCATTCGACCGAGTGTTTCACCGTGGGGAGCACCGGTGTTGTTGTGAAGAAGAAGGATGGCAGTTTCCAGTTGTACATCGATTATCGGGGACTCAACCGAGTCACAATGAAGAACAGGTACCCACTCCCGAGGATTGATGAATTGTTAGATCAGTTGAGGGGTGCTACTTGGTTTTCCAAGATTGATTTGGTATCGGGTTATCATCAGATTCCGATAGATGAGGCAGATGTTCGGAAGACGGCTTTTCGGATGAGATATGGGCATTTTGAGTTTGTAGTCATGCCTTTCGGGTTGACTAATGCGCCGGCAGCTTTTATGAGGTTGATGAACGACGTGTTCAGGGAGTTTCTGGATGTGTTTGTCATCATCTTCATTGATGACATCTTGGTGTATTCGAGGAGTCCAGAGGAGCATGCGACGCATTTGAGGCTAGTTTTGGAGAAGCTTCGGGAGCAGAAGCTGTTTGCTAAGTTGAGCAAGTGCAGCTTTTGGTAGAGAGAGATGGGATTTCTTGGCCATATTGTTTTTGCATAGGGAGTTTCTGTGGATCCGGCTAAGATTGAGGCTATCAGAGATTGGCCAGACCAAGTAGTGCTACAGAGATCAGGAGTTTTCTGGGTTTAGCAGGCTACTACAGGAGGTTTGTCAAGGGCTTTGCGAGTATGTCTCAGCCTATTACGAGGTTGACTGGCAAGGATGTGCCGTTTGTGTGGTCGCAGGAGTGCGAGGAGAGCTTTGAGAAGCTCAAGGAGATGTTGACTAGTACACCAGTGTTGGCATTACCAGATTCGGGGAATCCTTATGTAGTGTACACAGATGCTTCGGGAGTTGGTCTTGGTTGTGTCTTGATGCAGGAGGGCAGAGTGATTGCTTATGTTTCAAGACAGTTACAAGGCAGTGAGTGCAATCGTCCTACGCATGATCTTGAGTTGGGGGTAGTGGTCTTTGAGCTCAAGAGTTGGAGGTCATATCTTTACGGCGGTGCAGTGCAGATCTTTACAGATCACAAAAGTCTACAGCATATCTTTACTCAGCCTTTGGTCAATGCGAGGCAAACGCGTTGGGTGGAGTTTCTGGCAGACTATGACCTGGATATTGTTTATCATCCGGGCAAGGCCAACTTAGTGGCAGATGCGTTGAGTCGACAGAGGGGCGATTCAGCTCGAGAGCAGGATGTAGAGGCTTTGGTCAGCGAGATTAGTACATTGCGTCTGTGTGCTATTTCAGAGGAGCCTTTGGGTTTGGAGGCAGCTGATCAGGCAGATGACATACCTCTATTTTACCCACTTTTTACATCGTTTTTATATACTTTATGCATGGTTTTACTGTGGATTTTTGCTTTAAAAGGTATTTTTTATGCATATATAGTGCCAAGAGTCATTTCAGGTCAAAAGATGCAATTTGGAGCAAAACAAGGGAAAAGGTTCTCAAAGCAGCCTCATGCACTATCATGATCGGGATTTCACCAAAGCCAGTTCCCCGCAATGCCTACGTGATTTAGCTTCCCAACGCAATTGGAATCATGCAATTTGGCCGTGTAGAATGGAAGATATGATTGTTTTTGTGAAGAGTATCAAAGGAGCCGAAAACCGGATACGCGGGTCGACCGCGTCCCGCTCGACCGTGCCGTCCGACCCGAAGACTTGATGAAAACGGACGGACCGAACATGATCACCCGGACATTGACAACACCAGTCGACCGAGACCGGTCGGATAGGGATTCCAAGCCGCTTGTCCAACCCGACCAATCTTCACCACATCGACAATCCGGTCGACCGAGACCGGTCGGATAGGGATTCTAAGCCGTTTGTCCGACCTGATCACTCTTCGCCATACCGACCATCTGGTTGACCAAATCCGGCCGGACAGGGACTCCAAGGCCTTCGTCCGACCCGACCTTCCTTCACGATGCCATGACCGCTCGACCGCAACCTGTCGGACAGGGACTCCAAGACCCCCGTCCAACCCGACTTCCTTCATCACCCAATAATCATCCGATCATGCCGGTTGACCGACCCGACCTTCCCGCTCGACCGCTCGACCGCCCGGCTCGACCGATGAACCGTCCCGATCGACCTGACTTGTTTTCGAAGCCCGTTTTGCGCGTTTTCAAGCCCAAATTCACGCCGACTTCTATTTCTCGATCAAGACCTAGGTCAAGCTGCCCTTCAAGTTCTGGAGCATTATATATACATCTTTTTAGCTTTCTAAACAGGAGAGACCACAATAACATATTATTTCTTCATTCAATACAAAGTTCTTATAGTTTGCTTTCTTTCTTTGCCTCTTTCAAGAGAGGATCTCGGATCTCTGTTCTTATGAATATGAATTCGATTTCCTTCTATATGTCTGAATAGTTACCTTGTTAAGTGATAGGGAATCAAAGGATAATATTCACGCTTGCTTGAAAATTGACATATAGAACTAGGGTTTACATATACTTTTCACCTTTGCTTGTGTTCATTGCTTGGTGTTGATCTGGCCAATCAACATATGATCCCAGGTAGATTTGAATCACCAAAGTGATGAATCATTCGCCTGAACTAGTATTTGGTGGGCAAACTCTCTTAGACTGCGAAAGTTGATTTACTAGAGGTTGTGAACAATTCAGACTTGATCGAATTAATGCTTGTTTGATTATCTAAGGACATACCAAAAGTTTAGCGATTAGATAGATTAACATAGGGGTCGGAGCCACGAAAGTGGAAAGATCTAAACTAGTGTCTTGAGTTCTAGGTGGTACCAGATTCTTAAAACCCTAACAAGTCAAACTTGCTTGCTTGAATCACTTATCCTGCGATTATCCTATTGCTTAGCGTTTTCCATCCATTGATTTGCACTTTACTTGCTTTGTTTATTTGCTTTATTTACTTGCTTTAATCGTGACAAACAACCAAAACCATATTGCTTAGCTTTCCTAGCTAAAACTCAATCTCATACCTTGTAGTGCACTTACTGTTCCTTGTGTTCGATAAACCGTTGCTACTCTCGATCTGTGCACTTGCAGAAAAGGGATAGAAGTTGGGAAAAGCTTATCCCGCATCAAGCTTTTTGGCGCCGTTGCCGGGGACCAAAATTGTGCCTACAAGTTCTTTAAAGAGATCTAGTCTAGGTTTTTCCTGTTTTAAGTTATTTCATCTTGTTTTTCCTTTTTGTTTTTGATTTTTCAGGTTTTTAGGTTTTTCTCCTAGATGGAAGAGGATTTGAGAAGTCCTAGTCCTATAAAAGCAATCCCATTGCACTACATATCTCCTTTCAGAGATAGTCCAATAGAGAAGAGGATGTTATACCCTCCAGCTATTTCACCTACATGGGAATCTCGCAATAGTCCTCCCGGACTAGCTCCCTTGAAGACCAAGAAGAACCTTCTCCCCTACCTTAATGAGGCCGACCTGGAGACGTCTAGCCAAGCCTTTCATGAAAGAGAAGATCACCTTCTAGCCTCACCCGAAGAAGAAATAGATCCGGAGCTGATTGAGTTTGTGAAGAGAGACAAATTCCATGACATCCACAGTGAGCATGCACTAGAACACATTGATCACTTTGAAGGACTTTGTGATTCTTTTGGAGTTTTTGATTTTGAGAAGAAGCTAATGCTATTCAGCATGTCTTTAGCTGGGAGAGCTCTTGATTGGGCGTAGTACTCTCCTCCTTTTCAGATGAACACTTGGTTAGACTGCAGAGAAGCTTTCTTAAAGAGGTTCAGCAGGAACCCACCTTTCAAGTCCAAGTATAACCAAAGCCCTTACCCTCATCACAACCAATCTTATGGAGAAGAAGATGATACCTCTCTACCACCGGAGTCCATAAATGGTGACCTGATCAAGTATGTAGCAAGAGATCCTTTCCATGACTTCATATTGGAGTGTGCTCAAGAACATGTTGAGAATTTCGAAAATCTCTGTGACTACTACGGTTTGGGAGAAAACCCAAAGAAGATCAGCTTGTTCCAAACATCCCTAGCTGGCCGAGCTCAAGAGTGGGTCAGATTCTCTGCCCAACATGACTTTAAGACATGGAGAAGATACAAGGAAGCCTTTCTGAACAAGTTTGCTCGTGGAAAACCCTATGTACCGCTACTCAAACCCTACCACCCGTGTAACACCCCCGAACCGTCCTAGGCACAGACGTTCCGGAAAGCGCCACAAAATGCCGAGGTTTACCGGTTAGGCCATCCTAGACTAAGAAGACACCAGAGCCCAGGTCAGCCCGTCCCAAAACTCGACCCTCTCAACCAAAGCCTAAGGCTTGCCAACCCGTACGCCGGCCAAGAGTTGTGTTAGCCCGGACCAAGCTAATATCATGGAACATAAGGTTTTTACATAAAACTTCCTTTTATAGATATATCCGAGTGCATTATAAAATCCGACTTATAAAACATATGCGGATCGACCCTTAGTTCCAACACCAAAACTACAAACTATCATTTTACAAAATCATACCACAAATCTACTCTGGCGCCTATTGCCTGCAGCGGTCCAGCTATCTCACACTCTATGGTTTCCTGTAAACATTAAAGGAAGGGAATGGAGTAATCTAATATTACTCAGTGAGTCTGGGACCCTCTATACAATGGTTATCCCCAAACCCAAACCCCAAAAGAAAAGGCGGGATCTCATCCGCCACCTGCGTCCACAAAGTTATAACAATGCAATGAAATAATGATGCCATAGTCTCAAGACTAACCGTACCCCAATCAAACAAGAACAGGTACGATCAACTCAAGACTACAACATCACACACACAATCATGCAATCAATATGCAAGTAACCATGCAATGCAAACAATCAATCTATATGCATTGCCACCCTTATCAAGTAACGGAATACTTGACTTCTACATGCAGTGAGGCATGTAGGTGAGTCAGCCACATTCCCCGCCACGTCCGTGAAGGTTCACATCCATCCAGAATCACATAGAAACCGGATGGAACCTCCACCCAAGCACTACAGTCCATCGCGGTACTTGGTTCTTCCTTCCGTCTATTGGCCTTACTGGCGCACCATGCCAATGTCTGGTCGGATCCCATATCGTCATATGGTACCATACTCGGCCAAGGCAGCTGATCAGGTTATCCTCCGAGTTTTCATCCCATCATGCACAGCCCTCTTGGCTGCCAATCCGGTCGGGCCTTGACGTGCGAGTACACCTTCCATAGGCAACATGTGGACACATGTTCGCATACTTGGCATATGGCAAAGCCATCATGCCTACCCCTGGTTATGCGGCAGAGCTTCCCTTGACTCGGAAGAGAACCGCCAGAACGTCAATAGATCAGGCGGCATAGCCATCCATAATCTCACTACATCGGAGCCATACTCAACACATGGACCATTACCCACCACCATGTTAGTATGCACTTGGGGTTTAGCGGCATAGCCATGCTGTAACCCCACAACCGATGCACCTCTATGCCCCTGCATAGACCTGAGATCTGATGGCATAACCTTCCCCGAAGCTTACCCGACACAATCCCACACACACCAAAAGAGATCTGATGGCATAACCTTCCACGAAGGTTACCCATCACAACCTCACAACACAAGAGATCTGACGGCATAACTTCTCTCTCTAGAAGATTACCCGTCACAACCTCACAAAGATTTCTACAGCATAACTCTCCATAATTTTTACTAAACCATATTGTTTAGAGAGTTTTACCACATACTTAACAAACGATAGAAGGAAATAAACTATAACCTAGCTACCAGAACTCACAATATGAACACAAAGCATCTCCTATGCTTTGGTGTTCATACAACCTACACCCATAGATCCAATAGAATAGATCTATGACTCAAAATAAAATAAACCCACACTCACCACCTTATGATGATCTCAAGATCCTTCTAGCTTCCTTAAGCTTTGATATTGACCTACTTGAACTCTTTACAAACTAATCTAACCTCACTTAAGAAAACTTTCTTAAGCAAAATCTCTTAACCTTCTCTTTCTCTTTTTCAGGTGCTCTTTCGCTTTGGAATGGGATGGTTTGGTCTGAGGGCTGGAGAGGCGTATTTATAGAAGTTCAGGAGGCTGCTTGGCTGCTGGAGTCGTCCACAATTGGAGCAAGACACGTCCTAAGGCTAGGCTAGCATAGCTTTGCTTGGTGGCAACCTATGTTGCTTCAGAACGCGACATCTAGCGGTTTATGGCTAGGTAGCTTCGCTTGGTGGCGCCTAGGCCACTTCAGAGACTACCACATGACGTCCTTATCATTTCCTGATGCTTATCCAAAGCACCGACCTCCTCCCTCCTGGTGGTGTCTTCACATGATTGGAGAAAATGCATTTTGTCCCATTATGTTGCTGTGTTTCCATCTGATTGGTCAGGTGGTGATCCAATCCATTTTTTATCTTCTCCACTTGCTTATTATCCAATCTTGAAGGTCATCTACGAATCTGATCTCTCCTAGTAGGTGGTGTTGCTTCATGATTCGTCCAGAACACTTTCATCCTCATTCAGCTGCTCAATGTCTTCATCTGACTTGTCTGAATTATTCTTGTCCTTTCTGAATAGCTGAGTGTCCTTACATGACTGGAATATACCTTCTTGGAGCTTATCCACGCTCACTCTCCTCCTTAGCAGCTGGTGTCGCCGCCCAATTGGTCTAAACCCATTCCGTCTTCATTCAGCAGCTGGGTGTTGCTGTATGATTGGCCTGAATTGTTTTGATTCTATCTCAGTAGCTGTGTGTCTTCTCCTCACTGGTTCAGCTCTTCCTTATCCTTATTTTGAAGCTGAATGGCGAATCCCATCTCTCCTAGTAGCTGGTGTCGCCATTTGATTGATCAAGAGAAATCTTATCCCTTCAAGTAGTTGGGTGTTGATGTGTGATTGCTCTGGCTTGTTTTCGTCCCATGTGAGTAGCTGGGTGTCAACTCCTTCCTGGTTTAGCTTGACCTTATCCTAGATAAATAGCTAAGTGTCACCATTCCATTGGCCTTGTGCTTTGTTCCACGTTTCCCTGTCCAGAGGGTTTCATACGTTTCCTTCACCGGAGGGTTTCGTCCCGTCATGCTTGACATGCTTTCCCGTCGTGCTTGATTTTATTATTTCTTCAATACTTACTTCTTGTGATTTCCATGCTTCTGAGATTTCCCTTAGTTGCTTGGAAATGTGCGGAATGCCTCTATCTCGGGACATTTGCGTTTCTTGCATTCGTCGTGGAATGAAGCCTTTGTTTGGTGGTCGTTCGTCCCATCTCTCAACCTGCTCGTCCCATTTGCATTCTGCTTCGGCCAAACATCTTAGAATGATCTCTTATTTTTGTCCTAAGTCATCTACTCTTGATTTGAAAGACCTTGATATTTCGTCGTCGTGTCGAGTCGTCCCATACTCGCGCAATGATCGTCCCACTTGGACAATTTGCTGTATCTTCACTTCTGCTCGGTCGAATTTGATTATGTCTCGACCCAAGTCTTTGTTTTGATTTCTGGAATCAATCCCACTCCTTTGGCATCCAATCACAGGGCTTTGATCTTCTTTGCCTTTGAAGCTGATCGTCCCATCCCGGACCATTGGGATTATGATCAGCGGTGGATTTCTAGTTCTTTATACGGAGTATCACAACCCGCCCCATAGAAACCACCAACCTCCACCACACATTGAGCAGCTACCCAAGGCTACAGAAGGATTGCCCCACAGCCCACGCCTAACCAAGCTTGAAGAGATGTTACAAGAGTGCCTTGACTATCAAGTTACTAGTACAAGAGAGATGGAGAAGAAGATGGAATATGTTCAGCTAACCCTTGGAGAAAAGATGGATGTTCTTTTCAACCAAGTTATCAAGCTTGACAAAGATATCAAGCAACTCAAGGAAGACCATGATCGATCACTCAACCTTGTCAAGCTAGATGTTGCTGCAAAATACCATGAGCTACTTAGCAAGAGAATTGGTGCCCATAGCTTCAATGATGATAATTGCAAACATCTAGGAATCATCTATAACCGGCTATCAGCTGTAGAAGGATCTCTTTTCGCCAAGAACCAGAGAGAAAGAAGCCCCACACCACAACCACCTCCTTTCCCTTGCAATGTCATCACAGCAATCTCCAAAGAAAACTCATCACATCTTGTAAGAAAAGAAGAAGAAGATCAAGAGTATGAGGAAGACTATGAAGATGATGAAGAAGAGAAGCAAAGTTTCAACAGCCGCCCAAGCTCTAGAGGTAGTGAAACTAGTCCACAACAGCCTGATCCACCGTTCTCTCCACCTTCGGCTCGCACACTCGCCCTTCATAGAATCACAGGCATCCAAAGAAAGAGCACCATCCCAGATGAACATGAGGATTCACTCCAATATGATCCCATAGACTCTACTAGGATAAGCCCAGAGAAGCTCAAAGAATTTAACAAGAAGGTGAAATCTATACCATTATATGTCTCCTTTGAAGAAGCTTGGAACAACCATGATTTGGTTGAGTTTTTCTTTAGTAGAAAAGAAACCAAGGATGAGATCAAGCAACTCTTTAAGCGTGCCCACTTCTCTTTATCATCCTATGCAGCAACCCTACCCTCATCCCCGCCATCTACACCTCCTCCCAAGTGGTACAGCAACCCCATCTCCAGAGAGAAGCTAGCTGAGTTCAACCGCTTTGTCCAAACACTACCAGCAAGCATTACCTTTCATGATGCTTGGAAGAACCACCCACTCACCAACTTCTTCCACAACTGCAAAGAGACCCCATAAGAGATTCAGGAGCTATTTGAGAAAGCTAAGAAGCAACCTTCCTTCAGAACCCTCTACAAGATAGAAGACCCAGGGCAGTTCACCATACCCTGCACAATTAGTGGGAGGTACTTTGATAGCTATATATGTGATTCTGGTTCATGCATAAACCTTATGCCCACATACACTGCCAAACTCCTTGGGATCACACGCCTACAACCTTCACAAATCAGCATTGGACTTGCTGATCTTACCATTGCACAACCAAGAGGTGTTGTTTATGATGTATTGCTCAAAATTGGAGATACGAAGATACCGGTGGATTTTCACATCATGAACATCAAAGGAGGAAGTGACATGCCTATCATTCTTGGAAGATCATTCTTGGCAACTGCTGGAGCCATCATGGACTGGCCAAACCGCCGCATCTCTCTTGCCAATGTCAACAAATCTGTCTTCTATGATGCCGTCCCCGTTTTCACTTCTACCAAGTATTCTCGGTTCATATCTCCTCATGGACGCCCAAGAGAACCACCTGATCATCAACAAGGACGTGATGGGACAAGCACAAAAAGGCTCTGTCTCAGGCCATGTCCTTCCACTTCTTCTTAGAAGAGCCAAACGGTCAAGCTAAAGACCATAAACAAGCGCTGTATGGGAGACAACCCATAAGGTCTTTTCTATCCCTTTTTAATCTTTGTTTTAGTTTAATGGTTTTTGTTTTGTTTTTGAAGTTTTGGATGCAGAAATTTGAGAATCCCACATGAAAGAAAAAGAAAGAAACATTGAGGAAGAAGAGTGTAGCAATTACCAAGGCCGGGTCGACCCTGACGATCGACTATGTCCCCTCAAACCGATCCGCCATCCTATCCAACTTGCATACCATCCCACTATCATTCCACCTCATTGCATACCATCCCACCTCACTTGCACACCATCCAACTATCATTTCACCTCATTGCATACCATCCCACTTCACTTGCACACCATCCCACCTCATTTGCATATCATCCCATCATCATCCCACCACACTTTCATACAACATCACATACCATGCCTACTTGCTGTTCTACCACATGATGATCCTACTTCACCTACACTCAGGCGGCCCTTAAAGCTCTTTGCTGGTGTACGACGGCACTTGACCATCTAAGCCGGGATCTCATCGACATTATGGAGCAGCAAAGCAGCTAGACATATCATTCATCCCACCATTCTTTGGTTTTTAATACCACATCAGGTTACATATTTCCTCTCATTCACAAACGCCTTATTACCTCTTTCTTTTACCTCCCTTAATCGGATTTGCTTTCACGGGGACGGTGTAAGTTAAGTCTGGGGGGATTGTTGGTACTAATGTGTTTGTTCATGTCTATCTTCATCTTATATCCATTTCTCATATCACCTTTTTCAAAACTTCTGTTTTATTGAGTCAAAATAGCCAGGAAACTATGATATATCCTAGGAAGCTTACCTTATTATGACAAAGCTCTTGCGATCACAAAGGCGAACATTGACACCGAAAAATGCCAACAGAACCACTAAGGGTGGATCGACCTACTGATTTGGCAAGATTTCTAAGGTACCCGGACAATCTAAAGTTAACTCCACCACCTAATTGAACTTTTAATTTTTCTTGTCAAGGGGCCTGAGATACACATGAGCCGACTCCTCATTCCGGTCTAGTTGAGACAAGTCCACCAAAGATACAGTCCACCTCTCTCTCATCTGCAAAAAGAAATCAAAAGCTTTTAAGCACAAGGAAAATGTGTAAGCAAGAGGAATGCATACGTCTGTACCTTCTTGTCTTATGAAGACCTACTTAAACAAGGAAAAAGCAAAAGCCTATCCTATGTTGTTCACACAAAAGAAAAAGTTACAAAGGGAAGAAGAATCGATAGAAAAAATAAAATGATACCCTAGAAAAGTAGGGAAAGATCGATCCTTCAAAAAGAGAGAAAGAGAGAGGATTGGGGCGGGTTGTGATAAAAAGGACTGTCTTGGCAAACACTTGGATGGGAAAGAGTCAATGCTTTGTGATCAATACTCCCTTGGTAAAGACCGCACACGTTAAATACTGGAAGGAGTTAACAATGGAGAGTCTCGAGTGCTGGATGAGATTTGTTGGGTCCAGTATGGTTCGCTAAGCTTAAGATTGATATCATCATATTTTACATGTTTTCCCTAAGTATTTATTTATGTTTTCAAGTGTTTACAACAAGGTTTTGTACCTTTAGAGGTAGTTTTCTTGTATATATGGGTTTTGAAGTCTTAAAAGGTTAAAACACCAAAAAGGAATCAAAAAGGAGCAAAAGAGCCTAAATTCATGATCCATGCAAATTTCCAAGTCAAGTGCTTCAACAAAACGTCATTTGGCCGATTCTCACATATGGACTATGCCGGAGCATCCGAAAGATTGCCACGGTCAAAGGTCCTCCCGACGTCCAAAAATCATGATCTTGGTCTTGCTGGATAGATATTTGAGTCAGACATCACGGCGAAGTGGAATGGAGTCATTTGGAGCTGTCATGCGGTTTGAGAGTTTTTTATCCCAAGACATGTCCGCCGAGCAAGGAAATGGAGCCTATGGAGGTTTAGCA
>OVBJ01000941.1:0-37819 GCA_900406535.1 Noccaea bulbosa | reverse complement strand
TCTTAGCTCTGTTTCAATTCTCACATTTTCATAGTGCAACATTGGTCCTCTAGACTCGAATCATTTACACTACACAAACATCCTTTTATCACATTTTTAACACATTCAAACTCACATTCTCAATATTAATGGAATTACTATAGTGTGTACGTAGTCTCTTGAAGTTGGACATTTGTTGACCCCAAAAAAAAGTTGGACACTTTGGTCTAGTCATTCAGCTAAGTTTTTTTTTTTTTTGGTGGGTCAGCTAAGTTTTGTATGTATATATGATGGACTTATGACGTATACGTCAATGCATTTTAACAATTGCTTTAAAAAAATAAAAAAAGGAATATAGCAGATAAAAATAAGAAAACAAAATTTATGTATCAAGATATAACGAAATAATATAAAGAAGTGAAAAACACATAGAACGAAGCAATGCGGATGTCTTTGACCATGCTTGGGTTATCCAAATTGCCAAATTGAAATAAGATATTGGTTTTGTTATTGAAGAATATAAAGATGGATGTGTCTAGAACATGCCGAAACAAAGAAGACCAAACAAAACAAAACATGCATGTGCCTAGCACTGCGTTCTTTCCTCCTTTATTAAAGATGTTTTCTGCATTTTCCATGTTAGAGTTGGTATAGAGTTATATGTCTTTAACTTTTATCTTAGCCATCGTATTAGGTAAGGACCGAAATGTACGTCCAATCAGTGTTTTGGAAAAGAAAAACAAATATTATCTTCTTTTTTTTCCCCTAATATTATCTTGTTATTTACTCAAAATTTATTAATTTTTACATTGTTTCGACTCAAAACCAGAAAACAAATATTATTTTCTAATGTTTATTAATGTTTGGCAATTGACAGAAAATGGTATAAAAAACTTGAGAGTGACCAAAATAGACTCATAAGTTTTTTATTCCCAAAATAGACGATAAATCAATATAAATTTTATTCAATTTTTAGAAAAACCCCTAAAATCTAAACCTTAAACCCAATTATACCCAAAAATCTAAACCATAGTTTTGGAAAAAATAAACCAAATATAATGTTTATCTTAATTTTATATGACATTTATTTAGGATAAACAAATATTTTTTTCACAAAATTATTTAGTCAAATTTAGAGATAAAATTATTATTTTTTCGAAAAAACAAATTATGAGTTCATTTTGGTCATCCAAGTTTTTCTTTTTATCCATTTTAGGATTTTTTTCGTTGATGTTAGATATGAGAACTAAAGAATCACAAATTTCAAGTAGCAAAGAAAGAAGAGAGATGCCCATTCATCATTTTTATATTTATTTTATAACCAAACCCATTCATCAACTGTTCCCTAAATTTTACTTTTTTCAATTTTTTTTTGGGAATTAACATTAACAAGCAATTCTAAATTGTTGGAATCAAGATGTTTACTCAAATATAAAATGGACTAAAAGAAAAAAAAAATCAGTGCATGGTGAAAACCAAATGTTCGTTAAGTTGCGCAATTGCACTGTCAGTGTCATGCACCGTATGATGAAGTACAATTTTGACTATAAAGTTGCAAAAAATCATAAGAGAGAACTAAGACCATGCTTGTTAAGATTATCACATTTTTACATAAACTTATATCTAAAAGTTACATAGATCCCTATTCGTAAAACCTACTTAAAACGCCTGCTCATGAAATCTTCTACGCATTAGCTATGCATGATCAACACGTTATCTGCATCCATCAGTGATTGTAAGTCTTGTTCTCTTTAGCTTCATCTACCTTACTTGGCATTGTTGATTTCGTTTCTCGAGTCGTCCCTCGCAACATCCTCCATACAAACGTCTTCTACAGCCAAATTGTTCACCTTTGTCTCACTCTCACCACTAGTACGCACATCAGAGCCCTTTCTTTCACTAAAACTTTCAGACTCATTTTCAACAACCTCCCCATTACCATCTTCACCAACAACCATATATCGCATCTCGAGATACTGTAACCTTCTCCTAAACTCACCAAAGTCCATTTCCATCACAGACAACTTTTCCTTCATTGTCAAGCTATCTTCTTCTAGTTGAGCAATATGACTGTCCTGATCATCAACTCGGTTTTCCAAAACATTATGATTCGGATAAATAATCTCGAACCGGCTTAAATCCTGATCTAATCTCCTCTCAACCTCAACATGCTCATCTAATTCACTCTCACACGATCCTCCTTCATCTTCATCATCATCATGATTATCATCAAAAGGTTCCAATTCATGTCCTCCATCAGATCTTAACCTAATCAACCCTTTCATTGATCCATAGCCATCAACTCCCCATTCTTCCTTCGCCATATCGCCTAAAGCCTCCCTCGATGGAGAGAACGTCGGAGTAGGAAACACCGATGGTGTCACGGGACATGGAGACACTAACTCAGCAATGCCACCAGATTTCTTCGCTCGGATAATAAACGAAGTTTTACCATACTTCTTCTTCTTCGCATCAAACTTCCTGTTTTGAGATTGAAACTCGTTCAAGTTAGGGTGTTTGTTCACTCTGTAACCACCAGAGTTATGCATTCTCCTGACTTGCTCCATTTTCTTAACTTCCCAATTGTGACAATAGTTATTCCGGTTTGTCAGATTAGGGTTAGGGCTACAGTTTGGGACATCCATCATTAGAGGCTGGTTGTTCATCATAGCATGAGATTGAGAATGAGCCAATTGCAAGCTTAACACCTGTTGTTGTTGCTGGTTCATATCAATAATCGGATGGTGTAAACCCTGAGACTGACCTACTAACGGAGTTTGGTTCATAATCCAAGACTGAAATACATGTGACGGCGGAGGGAGTTGGTTCATCATCTGCGACGGCGGTGGATTCATCATATTCGACTCAACACAAGAGACACAAACACAAAACAAAAATCAAGCCCCAACAAGAAATTTAAAAAAAAAAAAAAAACCCTAATTTCGAAAATTCAGGGATCTCAAACGATTAATCGGAGAAAGATCAGTAAATCAGAGAGAGATCAGTTCCTGTGTTTGGGAGTTTAATCGTAAGACACAGACAACAGATCAAACAAAGCAAAACAAGAGAAACTTTTCGGATTTGGTTGTTTTCAAGAGACGAATATAGATCGATTTCGTATCAGAATATCTTTGTTTATTTAACTGGATTATGTGTTGTGCTTTTTTTGTTGACTAATTTCTTCAATAAAATTTTGCAGCAGAAGACGGTTTAAGCGACGATGAAGATTGTTATAAATAGAGGAGAAGGGAAAAGACACGATGTATAGAATGAATGGCTGAGATGATAGAAGTCAAAACCAACGGCTAAGATATAATTATCTTCGAAGTAGAGTCGGTTACGGCTTAACTTTTATACAATGTTGGTGTTGGGCCTTGTAACCGCATTTTCCTGGGCCCAACTCAATAAAAACTCATTAATTAGCTTACAAAGATAACACATGAAGTTTGGGTCTCACTTGTCTGATCTGTATGCTGAAACTTCATAATGACAAAAAATAAGTTTTTAGAGATTTAAAGTTGTTGTCTGCTTTACCCGAGGGTTGCTTGACATATTAACTTTGTAGAATTTCAAGGACTTTTAAACAAAGTACAAAACTAAAGTTTTGAAAGCCATAATTTACGCAAATAAGACTTAATCAACACAGCAAAACCCCTTGTGTTTCACCAGGTGATGACACCTCAGCTTTTTAAAACCTCCTGGAACTGACACCTCAATTAAAACCTCTAACCAATCAGAACATTTAAAATAATCACAGTCAGCATTTTTATAGTACACCTCAGCTTCGAAAAAAAAACAAACCTCTTTCTTTCGTTCTCACGATAATATCTGTCCACCGCCAACCTCTCTATCCTCTTTCGCTCGCTCTCTCTGTCGTTCCCCTCTGCTGCACTGGCAATCTCTCTCTCTCTCTCTCTCTCTCTCTCTCTCTCTCTCTCAATCCCAATCCTTTCCCAATTGAATCCATTTTTTTCAACTCTAAGCGGGTTTTGGATTTCCGAAGAAGACTCAATTTTCTGTAACTTCAATCCGCTCAATTTCGGATCTCCGATAGTTGCTCTTCTTTTCCCCGTCGGATCCTCTAGATTTCCGTTTCCTCGGAGGAAAATGGCTCAGTCGGCGGCGGGGAGAAGCGGGCGGGTTATCTACGCGGTGGGTCGGCAAATCGGGTCGGGTTCGTTTTCGGTGGTTTGGGAAGGGAGGCATCTTGTCCATGGTATCGTGGTTGCCATCAAGGAGATGGCCATGGCTCGGCTTAACAAGAAGTTGCAAAAAGTCTCATGTCGGAGATTTTCATCTTGAAGAAGATCAACAACATTATCTCTTTTCTGAAATTTGATATAGGCTCCCGGCAAAATACATTTGGTGTTGGAGTATTGCAAAGGGGGTGATCTGACTATGTTTATTCAGAGACATGGAAGAATACCTGATGCTACTGCTAAGCATTTCATGAAGCTGTTAGGTAAATTCTGCAAAAAGAATTCTTCCTTATTCTCTGCGGTAGAAATGCATTCTCACTCTTATGCAATTTTCTCTGTAATAGCCGCTGGTTTACAAGTTCTTCACCGAGATTTAGATCATGACAGCGCGAGAGCTTATTTTAAAAAGATTAATCGGTCGGAAGGTTGAAAGGATGCCTTGGAAGCTTCATCTGTTAGGTTCCACTAAAACACGTTTATTCTTTCTCACTTAAAATGCTTCTCGAGAGTTTATTTCCCTAGAAGAGATAGAGATTTTGTGTGAGTTGAAATTCAATTGCTAAAGCTCTTTCGTTCTTGAAACAGAATCTTTTTCTATCCGCAGATGATAATGATGCAGCTTTGAAGTTTGCTGATTTTGGATTTGCAAGGTATTCTCATCAGCTACTTTGTTGCAACAATTGAGTGCAATGTGAGGATCAGAGTTGGTCTTATATGGTTTCTTTCTGGTTTTCATATGAGAGGCTCTCGATACTGAAACAGAAGGCTAGGATTCCAAACAATAACTAACTGGAAAATTTATTCCAATCATATACAAATTATGATGATGTTGATGATGATAATGACAGGAAAATTGAGAAGATAGTAGTTACCGGCTAAAGGAGAGAGGAGAAAGGTGAGTGAGGCTACGAGAGGTAAGGTGGTCTTGCAGGCAAGATGGTGTAATGGTAATGATGATGATGAAGAATTGAAGATGATGATACAACCATGTCTTCTTCTTCAAGGAAGACCTCATGATTTGTGTAAACTACCTTCGTCTAAACAAAACAAACTTCAGAATTAAGATACAAAATCATTTCTCAATTTTTTTATATATCAAATTAATACTCCATACTGAACCATTTCTAAATTGGTAAATCTGAACCAAAACCAAATGAAAATTTTATGGTTTCAGTATTTATAACAAACCGATAAAACTGGAGACCAAAACATTCCGAAAGAAATTAAAATGTAAACCGGATTTTCCACCTCGAAGTCAAATCATATAAGTACCATATATTATTTAACTATTTTTGAAATTAAAATAAAAAAGATTATTCTTTTTTTGGTCAAGCTTTATTCTTTATGCTTTATTTTCTCATGTGAAGTTATTCATATGAAAAACACAAAACAATCTTCGAATTAAACTTGAATTTGCTTTTTTTTTTCCTTCAACAACAATAACAATAAAAACAAAATTCATTCAACTGAGAAAAACATTATTATTATTTAAAAAAGAACATATATACTATTTATGGGAAAAAATAAAAATTCTTATCTCCTAACAAAAGAAAAAAGAAAAATGAGAATATATCAGAATATAGTAAATCATCAAAATTCTTAATTCTTAATGAGAATAATTTAATTCTTATCGAAATTCTTACACATATATCAGAATATGGTAGAAATTATTCCAAAAAAATTCTAACTAAATAGTCTAAAATTAAGGTTCTTTTTATAAAAATTAAATTTGACACTAAAATGATCAAATATTTAAAATATAATCAAACATTAAAATATTCAAATATAGCTCACTTTGGTTATTCTTTTGTGTGAAGTTACTCTCGGATAATCAAAAACTCTCGGTAATTAAAAGTTAAGACTTGTTTTGTATTTATCATACAAAATTGACCTATAGAAATTATATCATATGATGCCATCCGTTTTCTTACAATATTAACAAACAAAAAACTTAGAAATTCTTTTCTCCAACTAAATAATATAAAAATTGAATTAATTTATAAAACTAAAATTCTATTACATTTATAAATAATATTAAAATAATAGACACAAATTTGGATATATATTAATTAGCTCTTACTCTATTGTTACTTTTTTGTGAAGTCACTCTCGGGTAATCAAAAGCTTTTGGTTAATGAAAAGATTTCGGGTATTCAAAAGTTTTCAGGTAATTAAAAGCTCTCGGGTAATTAAAAACTCTCGGATAATCAAAAGTTTTCGGATAATCAAAAGCTTTCACGTAATTTAAAGCTAATCAAAAGCTTTGGGTAATCTTTTCACCAAAAAAAAAAAAAGCTTTGGATAATCAAAAACTCTCAGATAATCAAAAACTTTCTGGTAATTAAAAGTTTTCGGGTAACTAAACTCTCGGGTAATCAAAAATATTTGGGTAATCAAAAGTTTTAGGGTAAAGCTCTCATGTAATCAAAAGTTTAGATTTATATTATATGTATCATACAAACTAATATATAGAGGCTAATTAAAAAATTATAAAAAAATTAATATAAATTATTCTCAAAATCAAGTACAAAACTAAAAATACAAAAAAATAAGGAACTTTGTATTTAAATCAGTAGGGTATCAAAAACTATTACCTAAAGTTTATTTGTAAAGTAAAAGTTGGATATTAGCAGATAATGTTTCGGATCCAGGTGAGATCATGTAGTTATAATTCAAACGGTTATTTTCTTAATTAAATATACAGTCAAATGGATGTAAAGGTCGGTCATTGGGTTTCAAAAACTATTACCAAATTTATCCGTAAAATAAAAGTTAGATATTAGCAGGTAAGGTTTGGGTATAGACAAGATCATGTAGTTATAATCCAAACGGTTATTTGCATAATAAAAAAATACAATCAGATGGATGTAAAAATCAATCGGGTATCAAAAACTGTTACCCAAAATTTATCTGTAAAATAAAAGTTAGATATTAGCAAGTAAGGTTTAGGTACAGACAATATCATGTAATTGTAATCCAAACAGTTATTTGCATAATAAAAAATACAATCACATAAATGCAAAGATATCAAAAAACTGTTAGCCAAAATTTATATGTAAAATAAAAGTTGGATATTAGCGGGTAATTTTCAGATATATACAAGATCAACTTTTATCAATAGTTATAAAACTTGAATATTAGCGGATAAAGTTTGGATATGCACAAGATTCGTAATTATAATACCAATAAATTTTAATTTTCATCAACTTTATAATACCACTAATGATGATAAACCATAATAAAAAATGTCCGCGACAGAGCTGAGATAAAAAAGAAAAGACAAAATTCTCCAGAACACATAATTGGCCTAATTACGAATCATACGTAGGCCCTACCTTCGTCTGCAAGTGTAGACCCTACGTTTTCAAAACCGTTTTTGCATAATGTAAAAATAATATAACGAAAACTGGATAAAATATAAAATTATAATATTTATAATGTAACTTAATCGTTTAAAACATGACAAAATAAAATCGCGGCGTAGCGCGGGGTACCGACCTAGTTGTTTTAAAAGTTTTAAGAATCCTAAAAATCTACACTAATAAAAGGGACTATTTAAGGCTCCTCAGAATGTCCACCTCAGCTTTTCAGCTAACTTCCTCACAATGCCACGTGGCACCGTCTTCTCTTCTCTTATATTTACCGAAACAAGATATGATCCGAGATATGCGCCCACATGCGAAACAACATAAAATTAAGCCCAAAAAATCTAATAACTATTAATAAACCCAACAGGCCGATTTCCAATATTCATCTAGCCTACTATGGCCCATCACTTCCGCCATCGTCCTCAACCTTCAAACCGGAAACTGAAAGACCACATCTTCGACAGTTACAAACGCTCCCTCCCCATTCTATTGCAGAACTTCTCGCATCCCCCATTCTATTCCTACAAGGCGAATCGATTGCCATCCCCCTCTTTAACTCAGACAATCAATTTCCATTGTCCCAGCCTCTACAATTTCCATTGCAGCTGCTTTGTCAGTTTTCTCTGCAATTTCTCCTAAACTCCATGGTTTTCTTTTTCTTGAAGGATCAATCTCCGAACTTTGTAGGAATGGATGTTTCTCGAAGATGGCTTCTTGCAACCGTTCTCCGCGCAGACCAAGTCCCTTTTTCCGCTCTCTGCTATCGTCGTTTGAATCACTGATTTTGTGGGTTTTGTTCAGTAGCTTCTGAGATGAAATCCAAATTGATGGCTTCCTTACTAGAAAAGTGATATCTTATGAAATTCTGATCCGAGCTATTGGCTTCAATTGATTTAGTTTGCTATGGTTCTGCTCTAAAATCATACCAATTGGCTCAAATTAATTAAATACAATATTCACTGCCGAATCTGAAAGAATGTTTTTTCCACCGATAGAGAAAAGGAATTGAAGAAGCAAAAAGCTTCCGAGAAAGCAATGCTATCACAATCTAAGGTGTAAAATCTATTCCTTTGATTTTATTGCGTTGGAATTTTTACAAGTTAGTATTTATTTATCATCATATGCCTTATTATTGTTACGATTATAACTATAGGCGACCAACGCTCCTAAAAAGAGCATAAAGAAAAGTACAAAACGGTCATGTAATTCAGAAGAGAACTCTGAGGATTTTGTTGATCCAGATACTCCTCTCGGCGACAAGAAAAGGCTTTCTTCAAAGATGGCTAAACAGTTTAACCCTGCTTCGGTAGAAAAATTGTAAGCCTCCAGAGCTTTTTTTTTCCTTGCAAATATCTTTGAAACCAACACTGATTTGTTCCAAATTTAACAGATGGTGTGAATGGTGGGAGAAATCTGGATTTTTATAAGTCGGATGCTAAGAGTTCAAAACCAGCTTTTGTTATTGTAAAAATCCTTACTAGACTCTTTATTCATAATAATAGCTCTTGGCGTGGTATCTTATGAAATTCTGATCCAAGCTATTGGCTTACATTGATTTAGTTTGCTATGGTTTTGATCTAAAATCATTTTTTGGGTGATGTTATGTAAATCAAAGCTTATAGATATTATTTACCATTGTCCCAGGTTCTCAAATTAATGCACCAAAGTCAGGCTCACAGCAAATGAAACCTTAAGGTATGTTTCCATAAAAACAAAGAAGCTTCTTTCGATTTACAGTTATCGTACTTGATCTACAATTTGTATCTGGTTGGACGATGCCTCTGTCTGTAAAAAGATTTGTTACTTTCTATATATTGATAAAACTCAATAGTGTGAATGAAAGTGGTTATCTTTAAGTTAACTTCTCTATAATTTCTGTGATAAGTTTTTTGGGATCGATTTGTTTATTTTAGAGATTCACGACGGAAAGATCAACGATTAATTTTGCTTTTATCATTAGTTCTCTATTGAACCATAAAGGCAAGAGTCTAAATGTTGTCGCAAGATTGAAGATTGGATTTCATAGCTTAATGATTGGATACAATCGAGAGGATGGCTCATATATCAACGAGGTTCGCTGATACATAACAATTCTTGCGTGTTTATTTTTCCTGGTTTTTCTTATTGTTCATATCGTTCTCACTACTCAGTACACATTCCTTACATTCCAGGATACTGGGTAGAGGAGAACCACGTGTGGATATTCTCGACTGTATCCATCCTCCACATTCCATATCTTCATTTAGTATATATCTAACGAGACAGCTAAACTTGAGAATGGCGACTGCGAGGCTCAATGAAACTGTAACACAGGTAATAATACACACATTTCCTCTAAGATCGAGATTTATATTATAGATTGTATTCCTTTATGACAGACTAGAAAGACTTAAGCTTAAAGGTTAGCTTTCCTACCAAACTGAGACTTTACGATGAATCACATCATATTTGAATAATATGAGGTAAAATTAAGAATAAGATAACAAAATTGTGTATAAAAACAAAGATAGTTAAATGTTAAAGTTTTGCCTGTGTGTCTGTGTGCAGTTTCAATCATTTGGTATTCCCTGAAAATTTCTAAAACCAAGAGTCTAAGTTCTGTGGGCAGATCAAGGATTAGATTTCATAGTGGGAGGACTGGATACACTAAAGAATATGGCTAAGGAGGCTCGCTGCTACATATATACGCATGATTGTATGGTTTGAGCCTTTATATCCATTTCATCCACGAGTGGTTATTCCCTGCTAGGTATCAAGTTTTTTTCATTGGTCCAATGCAAATTGATTCAGAAATTCAGAAGTTGCATATACTTTGTTTCATGACTAAATAATAATTGGACAAGTATCAAAATCCTTGCGTTTCAATTTTGTATGTTCTGCTAGGTGACAGAGATGCATATAACTTTATACAAAATGACTTGCTGACTGAGACAAAGAGGCAAACTGGGGCGATGCAAGATGAAGAAGATGAGTTTGCTAATGTTCTTAAGGTTAGTTTACACGACAACTGGGTAGGCAATCTTGGGATTGAGTATTCGTTATCTTCCTACCATCGCGTTATTCAAATTTGCTAACTTTTTGTTTGTGTTGGATAACTTTTTCCAACTGCAACGTAGCACATACCCTATATTGTCTGAGATTCTTCTCTCCACACCTGCTTGGATCATTAGGAGTTTTAGACCGCAAGCTATAATTAGTCACTTGAAATTCAGGTTTTTGATGACAAGTGATAATGTCTCCCTTAGATTTTTAGTGCTTCCGTGATTTTGTTATACTTACCTTGTTAGATGTTGGGAAAAAAAAAAAAAAAAGAGATCTATTAGATGTTATTTGTTTTGCATTGAGAATTAGAGGATAACAATATGTTCATACTTACTAAGAGTATTATTTGCAGCTGGGAAATCAATATAAAAGTTGGTAAAAAGATTTCATCTGAAAAACGAGTGAAGAAGATAAAACTGTTAAAGACTGCCCTTCAAAGATCTACAAGTTGCTCCACAAAAGTTACACAACAAAGATTGGAATAAATTAAATCGTAATGGGGGCTGGCATAAATGTCTGCGTCCTTGGCAGTCTATAATTTCTTATGGGAAGCTAATGACTGATTTGGGTTGGGATGCTAAAGAGAACGAAGAGTAGTTAATTTCTTTGAATAAGAATTTGTATTTTAGTAATTTTTTTGGTAAAGGTTACAGCTCGAGAACAAGGAACAGTGTTCTTCGACACTGAGTTAACTTGAGATCAAGAATTTATTTGATATAAAGGAAACAAAAAGGCACAAACCATATACAAGAGAAAGATGGTGAGGCTAAATATGCATTTAGTGTTGTGTAAATAAAGGACCATTAAAACTACTACATTTCGTAACAAAATTACAAGAAACTAACACAATAACTAGGTTGTATAACGAATATCAGTTCTAATACGGATTGAACACATCACAAAGAAATAGCGAGTAAAACCACCGTAGATATATTTTGGGAAAAACATGGTTAATATGACAATGGTCAAAATTCTTTTTTTACTAATTAACATTTTCAATACAACCTGCGCGTAGCGCGGACTTTCACCTAGTATTCATAAAAATTTCTCAAACCAATTTTTTCTTCATTTTACTATGGTTTCGACGGCTTTTATTTATTTATTTTTTGTCGTCTTCGACGACTTTTATTTTTTTAAAGTCACAACCATTTATATTTAAGTTAAAGTTTTCGAAGCAAAATCAAAACTAAAATCCTAAAGCAAAAGTCCATACCAAATTGTGAACAAAAAAAAAAAAAAAAGTCCATACCAAATACCCCCTCAATTAGGCTAATCTTTAGAAATTAGTTATGCTCCTCGTTCAGAAATTCGTTAGACATGAATCAGAATGTTGTGATGGATCTAGCATTAAACGAAAAAGTTGGAAACTAAACAGAGATTAACAAATAAAAAGTACATCGTTGAAAACATCTTATTTTGAAAATGTTTAATTTCATGTTTTAAATTTGTTTGTTTTCTATTCATACCACATATTTATCATCTTAGTTTTTTTTATAAATAAGTCATGGAGATACAGTTATCATATTAAAGAAAATTAAACATGAAAACATGCACATTCATGGCCAGTAGAATTATCGAGACAATTGCAACGAGGATAATATGGATCTTGAATTTCGAGTACGCATTGTTGGGCTCCTGCAGTATGACTGCATTTTGTTCCGGTAAAGAGTGCAACAAGTTCAAAAGGACGTTCTTCTTTTGCCTCAACTACATTATATCCACCACACAAGATCAANAAAAAAAAAAAAAAAAAAAAAAATTTTTTTTTTTTTTTTTTTTTTTTTTTTTGTAAAACCTTATAGTTTAGTTTCATCAAATTAAATTATATAATTTTATAATATTTATGAAACGAGATAGGATGGGACATGACGAGATAGGACATGACGGAACGAGAATGAATGGATTGAGACAGAGCGGGATGAATAATAAATCTTACATAAATAACAATTTTTGTTTTTTATCAAACAATGTTTACATACTATGGGAATAACCAATCAAATAATAATAATAATATATTACCTTGCGCATGATGCATAATGAAGAACATGATAGCACAAAAAACTACCAATGAAATAGCCGGCTTCATTGCAAAAATTGATAAAAGATCGTTTATGTTTCTTGCAATTTTTCTTGTATATCTCGTAATAAAAAATGTTATATCAACATTTTATATATATATACCCAACACATACTAAGATATTTATTATTTTACTCATATTAAAGATAAATTATTTAATATTTGACAAAAATAATTAGTTAGCAATTTATGAGTCATAACAAAAATATCATTAATATATTTTTCCAGGTCCTAATTAAAAAAAAAAACACTTTTTGTCAACAACAAAGAAACCTTCAAACTAATTGTATATTTAACTATATTTAAACCAAAAACATTAATATCCTCTAATATCTTGAATTATTACTGACGTGCCAAATAAATATATCTTTTTAACAAAAAACTACTTTGAAAATTAAAATATTTTAATTAATAACTTTTGAAGAGTAGACTTCTTTCTAATATATTTTTTTTTTTTTGACAACAACTTCTTTCCAGCTAAATGACTAAACTAATGAGCTCATAGCTAGGTCTGGACATAAGTACCCGTTACTTGCTCAAAATCCGCGATCCGCCCGGTATCCGCCTTGTCAAGGCAAGTACCCCTTTATAGCAAGTCGGGTAACAAGTCGGAAAATATTAATATTTGCAAGTAAGGGGCAAATATCAAGTAGTGATTTTTATTATGATATTTGCCCCATTAATACTTACCCCGTCTAATATATCGATTAAACTCTAAATATATAACCCAATAAGTTTATTAAACCCAAGCCTATAGTAACTGTTAACAATCCAGATTTTTCAACCTCAATTTTCTATGCCCACCATCAGATTTAGCCCACTAATCTAACCAAATCAGTACAAGTACTTGCGGAGCAGGACGGGTCGGATTATTTGCAAATAGGTAATTTTTTACCAAGTACTTGCAAGTACAAGTACTTGTACGGGGCGGAGCGGATCGCGGGTCGATTTTAAAAAAAAATCGAGAGGGACAAAGCGGATTACAAGTATAGCAAATATCGCAAGTATTTGCCCCGCGTCCAGCCCTACTCATAGCGACATGAAAGTTAGTTCCACAAAAAGTTTAAATATCCAAGACTTTTGAGAATTATGAACAAGTTAAATTGTTATCTCTAATTCTCTTTAAATCATTACTAGTTATGGACAAGTTAAATCGTTATCTCTAATTCTCTTTAAATTATTATTAATTGTTTTTCAAAACTCATTTCTTGAGAATAACTCCATAGCCCATTCATTTTTCTGTTATCACAAGAGACGACCTAGAACCTTTAAATTGTTTTTATTTACAAATTTTAACTGTTATAGTCTAAAGTAGAGGAAATTTTAAAAATACACATTTTTGGTTATCAATTTTTAACAATTATGTATATAATTAATTAAAAAATTAAAACTAATACCCAAATTACATTATTAATTTTAAAATTTAAAGCTTTGGACAAGAGTGGAGATATATTATGAAGCATTCCCGCTCAAGCTCGATTATTGGTGGCGGTGGGTGAAGTGAAGTTGGACAAGACATCAAATTTGTTGTTCTATGCATGGCACCAGCACCGTCGATTTTGAGATGCTGTTTATAATTAATTCTTATTTACATATGAAGATTTTCACAACAACAACAAAAATATCATATTTTTTTTTTTTTTTTATAGATAGATATCTGAAGAAAAATATTCTCGATGATCCTCTCACTTTTCAATCGTGAAGCAGAAACGATTCATCCATTAGAGTGAACTCTTCCCTCAACATGGGTAATTTTCCCTTTTCTCTAATTTCATGGAAAAATTAAGTGAAGAAAAGTTCCCAGATTCTTATCGGATGTTTCTGTTACGCTGAACCAAAATTGATTGAAAAAGATTGGGTTTTTCATGATGAATTGCTTGAAAGCTAAAGACTTTATGTGTTGTTATTGGTGACAGATGAAGAAGAATCGATGCTGCTAAAGCAAGAAGGCGAAGAAAGCAAAGTTCTTCCTCAAATCCTGAAGCTGAACCAAAGTCAATGGTGGATTCTTGTTCTCATCACCATCTTCTTCCTCATCTCTGCTCAAGCAGTCGCTGTTCTTCTCGGCCGGTTTTACTTCGACAAAGGAGGGAACAGCAAATGGATCTCCACTCTTGCCCAAACCGCTGGCTTTCCGATTCTCTATCTCCCTCTCTGTCTCCTTCCTGCTACCTCACACTCTTCTTCTCTCTGCTCTCTTACAAGTCTTGTTTCGATCTATCTTTCTCTTGGTCTCGCCATTGCTTTAGACAACTGGTTATACTCTTCTGGTCTTTTGTTCCTCTCTGCTTCGACATATTCGCTTCTATGCGCAAGTCAGTTAGCTTTCAATGCTCTCTTCTCTTACTTCATCAACTCTCAGAAATTCACTTGTTGGATTCTCATCTCTGTGGTTTTTCTTACCGTCTCTGCTGTATTGGTCTCTTTTGACGATGATTCGAACAGTCCTTCACGAAACTCTAAATGGAGTTACAGTATCGGGTGTCTCTGTACGATTCTCGCTTCTCTAATCTACTCTCTCCAGCTCTCACTTGTGCAGTTTTCTTTCGAAAAGATTCTCAAAACAGAGACCTTTGCTATGGTTCTCGAAATGCAAATCTACACATCTCTAGTAGCCTCTGTCGTCGCGGTCGTCGGTTTGTTCTGGAGCGGGGAGTGGAACATGCTGAGAACGGAGATGGAGGAGTTTCACGAAGGTCAAGCCATCTATGTTCTGACATTGGTTGGAGCAGCGTTTTCGTGGCAGTTGGGTTCTTTAGCAGCTCTGGCTCTCATATTTCTTGCGACTTCTCTGTTTTCGAACCTTATCGGTACGCTCTCTCTGATTGTGACGCCTCTCGCTGCCATTCTCGTGTTCCAAGACAATATGACCGAGCTTAAGATCATCGCTATGTTCGTGGCCGTCCTGGGAGTCGCTTTTTATATGTACCAGATGTATCTTGATGGCGTGGAAGTAGAAGTTGAACAAGAAACTCAGGCTGATTGATGTATAGAGTAGAGGATAACATCATATCAAGGTCTCAAGGGACTAATGGACTATGGCAGTGATATTCCTTATTATCTTTCTCCATATTTGTTTGTTATCTCTATGAATGTGTTGGCTAAAGCTTACACATGAATAATAAACATGTAAAGTCTATTAGTATTATGTTTGTATATGTATACCGATTTAATTAAACTGATGATATACAAAATTCTTAAATAAGTACAACTAATTAACGTCCACACATACAAAAAAAAAAGAAAAGAAAAATGAAAAAGGGCTAAAAACCACAATATGCATGTGGTAAGTAAAGTGCAAAAATAGTCAAGAATATTCCATTTTTGCTCACATGTTTAGACCAGATCTCTGTTACAAAATATTATATTTTTATATACTTTTTAAAAATAGTTGAATATCCATTTCGTCGTTTTCAAGCTTTACATTGACACCGTTTTTTCCTTACTTTTTTTTGTTTGACTTCAGCTTCTACGTTTTTCTGAGTTCTTCTTCTCTCTGCTTTCGTTCTCAAGGTCAGTTCCTTAAGCTTCGATCCTTTCTCCCATGTTCAAGGTTTGTGATTTTTAATGGGCCATTTTCCTTTGAATTAAAATCTCGTGTAGACAAAGATCCTCCCGACCCGACATTTACGACTGTGGTCGGTGAGATTAAGATCGATCAGTTCTGATTTTCCGACCGTTAATTTGTCTTTAGCTCAACTTAGGTTAGAAAGTCTACTTAGTTTTATATTCTTAATGACTCTTGTGAATGTGATAGTCTTGATTTAATCTTCTGATCTTTCTGAAATTAATCCCAAAAAAAAAAAAAAAAAAAAAAAAGATTTCGTTTTTTTCTTTCCGAGTAGTCGTACTAAAAAATTAACATTTCTGTAGGGAATAAAGAAGCTATGAACCCTAATCCAGTCTCTAATGGGTTTGTGAATGTTCTTACTGAAGAAGAGAAGGGAAAGGTAAATCTAACATGCTCATCGTTTAAGCTAAATTTAGAAAAAAATGGCCACAAAAATCAGATCCGTGAGAGTTTTTTCTATTTGGTTATAATTTGACTTCAGATAGAGGAAATGAGAAAGCTGGTAGGTCCATTGCCGGAGAAACTCTCGAGTTTTTGCTCGGATGATGCGGTTTTACGGTATCTCCGAGCACGGAATTGGCATGTCAAGAAAGCTGCCAAGATGCTTAAAGAAACCTTGAAATGGAGAGTTGAATACAAACCCGAAGGAATCTGTTGGGTAATAATTATTGAACTTATGAACACAATAGAAAAAGAAAAAGAAAAAAAAAACATTCTTGTGATCTTTCTTGATGATACAATGTGTTAGAATTTTGCAGGAGGAAATAGCTGATGAAGCAGAGACAGGGAAGATATATAGATCAAGTTGTGTCGATAAACATGGACGACCTGTTCTTGTAATGAGACCAAGTGTTGAGGTTTGTTTCTTTCTATCATCAACCCAACGCAATGCAGAGACAGAGAGTGTTGTTTCTTGCTTGGTCTAAAATTAATGTTAAAAATTGTTCAGAATTCGAAGTCGGTGAAAGGGCAGATTAGATACCTTGTGTATTGTATGGAGAACGCGGTCCAGAATTTGCCACCAGGGGAAGAACAGATGGTGTGGATGATCGATTTCAGCGGCTATAGCTTGGCGAATGTATCGCTAAGAACGACGAGAGAAACCGCTCATATATTGCAAGAACACTACCCTGAGCGCTTATCCTTCGCTGTCCTCTACAATCCTCCCAAGTTCTTTGAACCATTTTGGATGGTGATCACGAAAAAACCCTTGATGATATGATCGATCACTTTCACTTTCATTAGTCTTGTGTGTGTGTCACCGTTGTTTTAATTTATATAGGTGGCTAAGCCCTTCTTGGAGCCGAAAACGCGGAACAAAGTGAAGTTTGTTTACTCGGATGACCCAAACACGAAGCAGATAATGGAGGAGAACTTCGACATGGACAAGATTGAGACAGCGTTTGGTGGTAACGACGACTCGGGTTTCAGTATAAACAAACATTCAGAGAGAATGAAAGAAGACGACAAGAAGAGATTAGCTGCCTTGGAGGACAATCCTTCCGCTTCTCTAGAGTCACTCAGCTTCTTATCTGTCTCTGACGGTACCGCCTCTGACGGTGCCTGAGGAAGAGCGTCGACCTCGGAGAACGGATCTATCCCCAAATGTTTGTAACTTGTTTCTGAGATTGTAGCTGCAAAAGACTCGCTCTCATAGTATGTTTTCTAAATCCTCTTCTCCTCCGCGACTACGTAATTATTTTGTAACAAAACCAAACAGATTTATAATTTTTTTTAAGTACCAAAGACTCACAAGAACCCGAATGATATTACAACCCGTCGGGTCAGACAGCACGGGTCAAGATCTAGTAGTGAATGAAAATGTAGACAAAACCGATGTTTAGTCGTCGGTTTCTTGGTATTGCTTCATGATCTCTGCGCAACCTGGTAGCTCTGCATCCCTCAGAAACCCCAAGTTGTTGGCGAAGCGTTCGTCCGAAGCGATACCGTTGAAACGGGTGAGGGTCACGCGGGCACGGTCGTGGCCGGGAGAGACATTGGAGCAGCGTAGCTGAGAGCTACTCACCAACATTGCGTCACAGAACTGATCCTCGTGGTCTTCGTTCACCAAGATCTTGTATGATCCTGTCGGATCAGTTTTGGCGTCGTGCGTGTACTTTAACTCCATTGTTCTCCTGTCTTTGCATTCCAATCTAACCACCGCACCTAAAAATATTCACCATCCCCCAAAAACAGGAACAAAAGATCTCAAAAATCTCCGAAAACGAAAACCTCAAAACGTATGTCAGAATCCTCAAGATTAAAGATATTCGCGATTCTGCAGAAATAAGACACAGTCAATCTGATCCAGATCCACAAAATTCGAAAACATGAAATTGCAAATCCGATTAGAAACTGCAAAACCGAGAGGGAGGGAAACTGGATCTGGGGAGTTTTGGTTCGAACGTACCAGGAATGTAAGTAGAGGCGGGAGTTTCGAAACCAGCGAGACAAGTGTCGCAATAGACACGGCCACGTACGACGAAAGGGTTCTTGTTCGGACGAATCGCCATGGCGAGAACCGGTAAAAAGCAGAGAACCACAACCAAAACCGCTTTCGACATTGCAATTTGCAAAAAAGAAAAAAAAAAAAAAGAGGGTTTCTTTGGAAAAATTTCAGAGAAGGACTGGATAGAGTTTTGTCTTGAAGAGGATTACAGATTTAAAAGAGTGATTGTAGTTGTAGAGAGTAATGAGTGTGAATGGGAGAAGTGGGCATTGTGTGTCGATATAACAGAAATGATTGAAGCGCGTGAAGTGTTTTTTTTTTTTTTTTTTTTTTTTTTTTTTTCTCGTAAGCTCTTAGAGAAACCGTTTTAATGAGTGCAACTGCAAGTGTCGGGATATTGCTGAGGTGGCTTGATATGATTGGGTGAAGTGTAGGTTCTGTAAAAACGCTTAACGTAGAAGATTAGTGCTGTGTTACTAAAGAGGAGTAAAGATGAAGGTAGCATAATTATAAATTACTACATCTTTGGTTTTCTATTCAACGCTATGATTGCGTAAGGAATTAGTGTCATCAACTTTTCTTACAATCTATGTTATTGTTTCAACAGTAAGTGGAAATAAAAACTTTAACGCATGTTATTATCAATTCCTAAATAAGTAATGAGGCGTTGTGCCAATTCCCTTAGTTGTATATAACAGAAATATGTAAATATGTAAATATGTAATGANGGGGTCAAAAAAAAAAAAAAAAAAAAAACAGAAATATGTAAATTTGTTTATTACTTTATTTACAACACTTTCTATAACTTTACAGATACTATGTATAAATAAAAAATCTCACCGTTTGATCTTAAATGTGCAAAATATATATAAGTGAATATTTCATGATCCGTTTTTAACAATTTCCGATTTTTTTTTCCACCATTTTCATATTAGTTTTTACGAAACTAATATACACAAATGAAATTTGACAATAGATACAAATGGATCTTTTCAAAGCATATACGCATCCTTTACATTATATTATTAGCCGAACAAAATCAATTTAACGAACAGAAAAAGAAATTCAAATCCTTTCAAGACAATAACAGATGAATCACCTGGTCAACAAAAATCTCTAACCCCCCGAAACTGAAGGAACGAGAATCGGACTTCAAACCCTAAAATACTCAAAACAAACACAAATTAAATTCTTATCCTTTTTCCCTTACGAGCTTCACTTCTATTTATAAACCTCGTCTTCTCATATTCCGAACAAAATCCAACAAAAAGAAACCAATAAACACTACTCACTTTCAAAGAAAAGGAATAGCAATAATGAAGCAATCTCTTCTTCTTTCCGTATTGCTATTGTTACTATCATCATCATCACTTGTTGCACCCATCCACGCCCGCAACAAGGCAAACTCTCCCTCGCCGGTAGCAGCTCCGGCGCCGGGACCGTCACACTCTGATTGCACGAACGTAATATATGACATGATGAGTTGTCTCTCGTATCTTACCCCCGGATCAAATGATACTAAGCCAGAGAAAGAATGTTGTGTCGGAATCCAATCGGTTCTAGAATATAATCCAGTGTGCATTTGCTCCGGCTTGAAAACTAGCTCAGAGATGGGGATTCCACTGAATAACACTAGAACTCTTGCCATGCCTACGACTTGCAAAATCCCCATTCCTGCTCCCCATTGTGGTGGTTATTTTTATTTCTATTTGATTTTGTCTCATTAATTGCTAGTTTCCTTTTGTATAATATTATTCATTGTTCTGAATTTATTTATATATTTATTCTTGCAGGTTTAGCGATGGGAGGTGCATCAACACCAGGTGCATCAACGTCTCCTGGTATGTCTCCGGGTACGTGTTGAGTTTTTCATATTTTCTTCTTTTTTTTTTTGTTTCTTATATAAATAACCTGCAAGAATTAAGATTAGAGGATAGTCTATTTCCCCCCTTACGGATTGATTGAAATTATACTATTTTCTTCATTGTTTAGTTTATTTAGTAGATTTTCTGGTAACCCATATCTATTTCAATGAGGATACTTAGAATTCTAATAGTATAGTCTTGAACGTCGTACTCGTATTGCAATTGGATACTGAGAAAAAAAACATACAACCAAAAAACTAAATTTTTATGTATTTTTGAAAAGGCAATTCACATATTAGTGTGGAACTTTATCTAAGTTTCGTTTTGTCTCGGCAAATCCAATCAATCAATTCATATTCGATGTGAATTTCGATAAACCATAGTTCTCAGTGTGTTACTCACATCGCATGTTTTTGTTAATTAGTTAAACCTTAAGTCTATATTTAAACTAGATTTCATTTTAGTGGAAAACCATATCGTTTTGTTTTGTTTTGTTCATATATTTTTGTATTTTATGGAATATAATGTATGAATGATAATATGGATGCAGGTTCTCCATCGTCTGGAACACCCACGACTACGCCATCTTCAGCCGAGTCACCAACATCTTCACCGTCTATGGCTGAGTCGCCGGCAATGACTGCACCGTCTCCTTCAAAGTCTGGCACCAGCGACCTCTCAGTTTCAACACCGACCCTCGTTGTCGTTATAGTTTCTTTTATAACTTGCATTTCCGCTTTTTCTAATTAATTACAACTTTTCGGTTTGTCTTCTACGGAATTGGACATTTTATTGTTGTGATTTGAAGACTGATGCTTTTTTACTTTGATGTTTCTGGTTAATCAGATTAGTTTTATTTTTTTTCAATCATACAACAGTCTTATTAATCTGCTTGGGTTTTTTGCCTTCTTTAAAACAAAGTTCAAAGATGTTGGAGTGCTACACAATGACCTCTGATTTACCTTCTTTCTAACTCCATAGATGCTTAGAATTTTGTCACCCTCCTCGAGCATCCAGTGAAACAACTTCCTATTAGCTTTGAGATTGATTTTCGTTCTAGACCAATTAGCCTTTCCGATCTCGACTCAAACTCTGGTTTCTATTGGTTTCACAGGCTTCCAAGCGGTTAATTTATAGCTACTTAGTCGACTTCACGCTTTGGCATTTGACTCGACAGAGTACCGATTATTCTACGATTCCATGTTTTTATTTTTTTTGCAATGGAACCGTATAGCTAGGTTTTTGCACTTTTTGATTAACTCGATTTGTAAAACCTAAACATTTCATTGTCAATGAATATTTACATTTTTAAAAAAAAAAAAAAAAAAAAAAAAAATAATAATAATAATAATAATACACGTAAACAATAGAATGGTACCAAATAACAATGTATCTCTTCGGTATATTCAGCGCTATTTAATAGTAAGTGTGGGATGGGATACATCACAAGACCCACTTTTTTTTCAATTTTTTCTTTACATTTTAGGGCATAAGTTTCTATAAAAATTACAAAAAGCCTAATTTTTTCTAAAAACCCATTTTTTATTCAATTTTTTTTTTTATATTTTAGGGTATAATTTTCTTTAAAATTTACAAAAAGGCTCAATTTTTCTAAAAACTAGACATATAACATTTTTTAACACAGGGCTTAAATCTTCTTTGGGCCGGACCTGAGTATAAAGCTATATTATTATATATTATATATTATTATACTAAGATATATAACTATTTTTTTTTTTTGGTTTTTGTGGTTTATTCAGTTAGTATCCAAACCATATCAGTATCCACGATTTGTATAAAATTACATTTATACGGTTTATACGCTATATCTAAAAGCTATATGATTTATTTTGGTTCGGTTCGGTTTTACCATATTGAATAGCCCTAACACTAGTTAGATTAATACCACCCATTGGTCTTTTGTAGTAGAGAGAAAGACTATTATATATTTATGTCTCTTCCTTTGTGTAATTTTTTGTTAGAAATGAAAATTCATTTTATCTCATTCATTAATTTTTGTTTTAATCTTTTAATATAAATAATTTATCTCTCACAATCTTTCCACAGTTGACATGGTTTGAATTAAAAAAATCAGATTGTATAATAGAAAATTATTATATTGATTGTTCGTCTTGCCTTTCAAGCTTAAAGTGTATCACGTTTGGAAGGAGCACGATGGTCATAGGGACATCAGTTCCAAAATAGTTCTCTACATATTGGTCTGGATAACGATAATGAAAACTCCTCCGTTGTTGGCTAGCTCGATCTTCTTCGCATCCAGCTCACCTAAGTAGTATTCTATTTTTCTCTTGACTAGCAATTATGTTTTCTAAAATTTATGTTTAAATCTTCCAAACCCAAAAAATCAGCTTTCAGTGTTGGTATAACAAACCAAAGATGTAAAAAAAATTATTCGATATTAATTAATTTCATGTTTAAAAAAAGGAAAACAAAAATCATAAACAAAAAAGAATAAAGAATAAAGAAAAGAAAGGGAAGAAGAAATAAACCACTGGTATTGAATTAGTGAGGACAGAGTTTGTAATGTTATAGTCTATACAGACAATATATCGTAAACCAATAATCTAACTTTGTTAACAAAGTATACTTATAACTTTGTTTTATATCTATTATAAATTCCCTTGTTTTGTTTCTTCTATAATATTATTGTTTAGGTTTTTGTTGCCCTTTTTAAATGTCAATCTTATCCCAGGAAACAATCTCGGATGTATTTACCCTCCTAAGCGGCTTTGTGAACAGTATCTATCAGTGAGCTGGTCACACAAATTTCATCCTATTACAAAAAATACCAAATGGTAAATTAAAAATGTGATCAACTTAGTCAATGAAGTCTGCTTGTGCTAGATAGATTTTTCTCTTATTTTTAAGATTGATAATTTTATTCTGACATTTTCTTGTTTTCTTACATTTTAATTCACTATAACTAAATATTGTAACATACAAATATTACTTTTATAGGGGCTCAACCTTCTTCTATAACTAAAAAAGTCATAATAATATTTAATCTTAATTAAACCAATTGGTAGGCTTCCACTTGATGAAGGAGTTACTCTTTTTATCTAATTCAATGATCAATTTTCTTCAAGTGTATAATTACTAAATTTATCCTATTTGACCACATAGATATGTAGTTGAGTTATCAAAAAAATAATAATTAATGTTTAGTGTCTCGCTCTGAGACACATATTATTCGAGTCGCACTCTTACAAAGAAAAAAAAAACTAAATTTCAATCAAATTATAAGTTTATTAGTTTCATATAAAGTCATAATTAGTTAAACAAATAAACACTTCCGGCCAACATTAAACAATACAGCAAATAGGTTAAAAACAAAAATTTAACATAAGTTTGAACTACAAGTTACTCATCATATAAAACACAATTCACGAGAGAAAATAACATGAAAGATTAACAAATAATAATAATAAAAAAAAAAAAAGCTAAACGTTCGACTTTGTCCACGTGTCACCATTGTATGAATCAAACTCAACAACCATATATTACACATATTATCATATAATATAATGTCAAACAAAACCCATAGCACTTAAATCAGTTCGTCCTTATATATCAAGCTTGTTGCTCAGCCAATTTAGGAGAACAAAACGCCACTGCGTCGCCAACGCTGAGGAAGATATTTTCATCTCCAATCTCTTCTGCGAATTTCGAAATATGCAGCTTCTCAGTCACAACTGGTCCCGGATTTGCTAGAATCAACTGTTCAATTCCAAGTCAATTAAAATCTATCAGTTATGTAGTTGGCATCGTCTCAATATGATAGCACAAGTTACATTGGGCTAAACAATATATTCAATTACCCGGATATTATTCTTCTCGAGACTCTGGTGAAGTTCTTCGAGAGAGTGAATACCACTGGTATCGATATCGGTAACCGCTGCTCATTTACATTATTAACCATCAGTAAATCTCTATATCAGTACTGAATAATGTAATAGTTCTAGAATAAGCTCATAAAATTTGTTGCTAGATATTAATAATTAAAAAGAAATTTTGTGAAATAGAAATATGTTAATCAGTTTGACCACACAAAAAAAAAATGTTAATCGATATAGCAGTAGAATAATATTCTTACGTGACATCTCAATAATCACAAACTTGATCGCTGGCATGTCCGCTGCTTTAGCTTCTTCGTCCTCTTCTCGCAACCATCTTAGTGCCCTGTCACCAAATTTCAATTATTCCACGACTTCTACAAACATACTAATTAGGTTTGTGAAATTAGACTATTCCATCTGATATCATTTTCCCTACCGTTAAATGTTATTTAATTATTCGTTTGAGCAGTTATACCTTCATAATAATGCATGCTATTGACAAAAATAAATAAATTATATTCTTTTTTTGTCAACTAAAAATATATCCATTTCATGTTCTGTGTTTTTGTATGTGAATGAGTTATTCCTTTTCTATGTCCTATCTACAAAATTATAATAAATATACTATTTTTATATTTTAGATTTTATTATATAAATAATCTACATCTACCTTTAAACTGAATCATATTACTTATTTTTCTTTGTCAATACTCATATTTCTATTTAAATTAAAACAGAAATACTAGTAAATTAAAACAAAAAATATTTACCTTTCTCGGACATAGTTGGAGTTGGAAAAGTAGATGGCGGAATCAATACGGATGATCATAATTCCGGGAATCTTCAGAGCCTCTGGATACTGTAGAGTGTTCCGATACACATTCGTCCTTGGAACCTTCCCCAAAATCGCCGTTCTTGGTCTAGTAACTTGCAGCAGAATCTTCGCAAAAGATATTACCACCTACATAAGATAGTTTCACCAACGACCAAAAATATATAAGTATAAGCTTTATATATGAAACCACTATTTAATATTAATGTCACACGTATATAAGCAATCTTACGGAGATCAAGAGACCGATCTCGACAGAAATGAAGACAACTCCAAAGAATGCTCCCATGCAGGCCAAGAAATCGAGTTTATCGATCTTCCATATGAGGACAGCTGCGTCAATGTCGATAAGACCGAGTACCGCAGATATAATGATGGCCGCGAGGATTGCGTTTGGGGTGTACTTGAAGAGCGGTGTTATAAACTCTAAAGTTAGAGCGACCACTATGGCCATCACTATGTTTGAAACCGCAGTATGGCATCCCGCCATGTAGTTCACGGCAGATCGTGAAAACGAACCTATAATTTTTTATTTTGAATGTATGTTACGCATGACTGTTTTTAGCAAGTGCAATTACAACTTTCGAATTAATTAACATTAAAAAACAAAAAAAAAACAGAACTTTTGAACTGAGTTCCGATTCGAAACAGATTTGAAAAATATATCTACATGATCGGGAAAATCGCATGTTTTTTTTTTTTTAACTTTTAAAATAACAAAAGTTAACACTTTAAAACGATAAAATATTTCACTTATATTTTAAAATTCTTAAACCAATCATGTCTACACATAAAATTTTAAACTAGTTTTAAAATTTGTGCTGCCAGGAAACGAATAGCACAGTTTGGTATCCAGTAACAAATGATATGATAAGTCTGTGATTTTTGGAACCCTATAAACTTAGTATACGATTAATTCCAAGTTTAACCAAGCTATAAAAAAGTCAGAGTTCTACATATCTAAAGTTTCGCAGCTTACCAGTGGCAATGTAACAAGAAGTGAAGGAACCAAGCACATTCATCGTCCCCAATGCGATCATCTCTTTGTTCCCATCGATCTGATAGTCTTTCATTGCGGCAAATGTTCTTCCAATCGCTACAGCTTCCTGGAAAGGAAATTTATTCTCAGCTTCCAAGCCGGCGTATTTTTGTTTGTCAATAATATATGCAATATGCAAATTTGAATTCGGATGGTAACACAACAGCAACACTAGCATAAACCATTATGCTACATGTTTTGGTTAAAATATAAAACATAGATGTGACTATGTGACTTACCGTTAAGGCGACCATACCAGCAATGCCTCCAATTCGGATTCCTTCGGTCAAATATTTTCCGGAGAAGTAAATCTTACCAATGGAAATCGGATTGATTCCTTGATCTATATGCTTCACCTACATATTTTAATCGTAGAGTGTTTTTTGTTACACAAACCAATCTAGGAAAGTTTACAAATATTATTCATCATTGATAAAAAAAACGTATGATTCATTTGCATGTGTGTGAGCTTACAATTTGGACTCCTTGTTTGTCGGCACGAGTTATGAAGACAAAGAAGGTGGAGACAATGACGGAAATAAGAGGAGCAATTGCCGGAACCCAAAAGAGTTTCCTGTACTTTCTCCCCTGTAATAAAATTTCATGTTAGAAATGAAGATATACAAAGATACACGCATAATGTTGACAAAAAAAAAAAAAAAGGATGCACACATAATATGTTCAAATAGAGAAGAAGAAAAAAGACGGTTACAATGAATTTGGCGACGAGGATAAAGGTCAAGAAACTGGCACCAATGAGAATAGTCTGCCAATTCCACTGGAAGAATCATATGAATAAACGAAAAAGAATGAGAATTTAATTTGTTTGGTTATAAAGTTTTGCATTGAGGAAGATGATGAAAGAAGAAAAGTGTTAAAACTTAAAACGTACCCCATGACGAGCAGCCCCGAATACGGAATGCATGACGGAAACAACATCAGTTTTCTTGGTGAATTTTTTTATACCAAGAAAGCCCTTAAGCTGTTGGAGAGCGATTGTGATAGCTGCTCCTCCCATAAACCCAACCACCGCCGCATGCGAGAGAAAGTCTATCAAGAATCCCAACCGGAGAAACCCGAGACCGGCCTCGAAAATGCCAGCAAAGAAAGTGGCGGTGAAAGCAAGGCGGAGATATTCAGCGGGATTGTCAACTGGATCGATCACGGCCTGGCACAGAGTACCAATAAGAAGAGACACCACAGCCACTGGTCCAATCGCAATATCTCTAGAACTCCCCATGCCCGCGTACACCAATGGTGGCACGAAACTGGAGTCTACACACAAAAACATGCATTAACGTTTTAGTACACATGAAGAAGTAAGAAATAATATGAACTCCTAAGTAATTCGTTGGTGAGATAGCAAGATTTTTAATAAAGTTTAAGTGTATAGTTTAATTTTAGGTTGAAAAGGAAAAATAAGCCATGAGATTCATATTACATTTTTACTTTTTAAATGAGAGACTTCTAGTGAGTATTATCAAATGTTTGTTGCTAAATTAGGGATTAAAATCTTCTCCTTAACCAGAAAAGGAAACTTAGGTTAGTAATTATTGTTTAGTACTACTCACAAAGTCCGTATTTTGGATCCAGATTCGCGAGCTTTGCATATCCGATATCCTGTCATCCATGAACCCATACACGTGAGATATAGAGATATACATGCAACGCGAATATAGAAGGAGAAAATGCACAAACAACTACGTGAAACGTTTATTAAGAATAAACTCTTGATTTGTGAACCTGAGGGATGCAAAGACTAGCAATGGTGAGACCGGAAATGACATCGCCTTGAAGTTTTTTAAGATTGTACTCTCTAGCCCAGCCAATGATCGGGAATACAGCCTGGATCCCAAGCAACGCCTTCTTAGATGCGGTTTGGTCCTTGAAATCCCGAAGAGGCGCATCATGGAAAAACATTTCTTCAATGCCCGACTTGATATCCTTTGCCAAACCCTCCTTTGGGGGACGTGCCACTCTGTGACGGACGTTTAGGTGGTCAGCATCGGACCCTCCTCCGTCCGGTGGATTTATGTTCGCCATGATTGCTCAGATGTAGCAGCCTGAAAATGTTACCAAGAAACATTATTAGCAATGAAGAAATGAATGGCTTCGTAATGTGGTAATAAGGTTTAGTTTTAACCTTAAACGAAGGATATTATTGTTTGGAGGTATTGTAGATTTGCTTGAGGGATTGAAGTGTTGCTGCGTTGTTTATATAAGTTGTGAAATATTTGGATGTCAACTCTCTCAAAATCACAGCTTGATTCTTTGAAATTTCTTAGTAAGGAAAAAACATGTTACACTTTGATTAGTTCAGCGAAAGCCAATATATTTTTATTACTAAAGAAAAATATGATAATAGTATCTAACAATATTTGAGGTGTATAATTAATATAATACTCATAGGAATTAAGAGCAAAAAGTTGACTTTGGCAATTTATGCGGTGTGAAGATAAACACACAAAAACATAATTATCGATTAAACTAAAATGCTGGTTCAAATATCAAACTATAGTTAACGAATTCCGATTGGAAACCATCTTGGCGCATCTTTGAAATCAGATTAAGAGCTTAATTATTCAATGTCATCTTATTGCACAAGCACCAATTAAGTTGTTATAAGTCAAAGAATAAAATCTAAGCAATTTTTTTTTTTCGTAAAACTAAGCAATTTATATTTTGAAGATTAAAAATGCGATGTTCTCTATTTTTATCAACTTCACGATAAAAATCATAATTCTTTACAATTTTGGATTTGAGTTCACACTTCACCGTGTGGGAAAACTCCCCGTTAACCATTTGAGCTTTTTCTTAACCACTTTACAAAATGATATGCTTACATAAAACTATTTGCTAAAATTCTGTTCACATCCGAAATTAATGTTTCTTGACTAATAGTTTATCTAGTTTAATTATGTTTGAATTCTTGATTATGATTAAAAAAAAAAGAAAACAAGACTCATTTTATTTCTGTTATAATATAGAGAAATTTTGTAAAAATACCTTCATATCGGTTTTTAATACTACACTTTTGTATATAAAAATACCCTATATATAAAAAGTGTAGTTTTCAAAAAACAAATTATGGTATTTTTCAAATATGAATTGTTAAACAAAGTATTTTGCAAAGAATACCCATAATATATAAGTATATAACTCAGTTCTCGGAATTCTAATGAGCAACCTTAATCTCAATAGATCCGATCCACATTCATATCTTATATATAATAGGAGAGTTTTATCTCCTCTAAATTATCCACCTCAGCAATTTAATATTAAATTATAATTAAACTACTCATTTAACACATACCTATCTATAATTCTCTATATATATAATTAAAATATTATATAAAATAATTAATAAATATAAAGTATGTGATAACTAAGTATTAAAAATCAAACGAAAGTTGTAATATATATTGGAGAAAAAGTAATGATATATTTTATTCAAAAGAGTATATAGTTATTTTATTAATCAAACATTTGTAAAGAAGATTTATCTTTAAAAAAAAATTGTGTATAAATTGGCCTTGAGGCGTTTCTAATCTTAAGGGATTTTTTTTGGCTTGGTTTTTGGTAATCCTTTAAACCTTGTTTGAAGCAAGCAGCTAGTTTTCTTGACTTGTAACACTTATCGTCTTTCAAAATTATCAAACTAAAGTTGCACTTGATGTAAAAACAGATATTGTAAGTTGGACTAAATTTCACGTTCTTTTAAAAAAAAAACCTATAAATATGTAATATTTAGAGCTAAGACATATATTCATTTCTCAGATATCTAAGTTGGATTGAAACAACCAAGTTTTTTTTTTTTTTAATTTAAATCAATACTAGCGAAAGTTTTAAAACCAATAAATAATAACCTATTCAACAATATTCAGCGGAAGCAAATAACATAACAATAAATAATGGTAACAACCAAAACACCATGTTCAGCTAAATAACTTAAAATGATAACACAGGCGAAAATCCTATCATTCTCTTCTTCGAACATGATTCCGCAATCACATAATTCTGTTACCTGCATCACATTGCGAGAGAGACACATAAGTATTATCACAAATACTTAGTGAGACGATTATTCTGCATACATGCCAATTACACAATTTATAGACGATAACAATATTTAAATAATTACCACAATTATTAAATAGTTTTCTTATCCTTAAAACATATCAAAATAATTATTCAATAATTCACATAACTAAATAATAGTCTTAATTAATTATTAAACTATAAATAATTAATTAACCAAACCAATTACCCAATGAAACCAATTAAATTCATTAAATCGAAATAACCATCTAATTCCAATTAAAATCGAATTAAACTGGAACATCAGACCAAACCAGTTCTCAATGTCGACCGACACCCACAATCTTGGAGTCGACTTACACGATCTTAGTGTCGCTCGACATCCGATTCACAAGGTGATTCCAAACAAGATGAAACAAAACGAAAACACATAATCATCACAAACATCAACCAAAACATGATTAAACTCAGCAATCAACATATAAACACCACGAAAAATCACATAACTCATATATCCATCAACCCCAAACACATTTCTAGAGAATCACGGGCCTACAGTCACGCACTCAGCTTGATTTCAGATTGAGAAGAGAAAAACAGAGATGAACAAGGAAGAACAGCAACAACCAGCCTCAGAAACTCCCCAAAAATCTCTAAATCGCTCAAGAACTTCACCACTTCTCCTTTTCTCTCTGTTTTTTCGAAAAACGAGCCACTTCTCCAGCAGCTGCTTTCTTTTATTCGCGACAAAGAGGGTTTCCAGACCCAAACCAGCCCAAACCGACACTTCAAATCAAACCAAAAAATTTGATTTCGGACCGGTGTCGACCGACACCAGCCCTTGGTGTCGCTCGACACCAAGCCTAGAATTTGATTCTCAGGTGTACAGATATTACAACTCTCAACACTAAACTGGATTCGACCTCGAATCTCAACAATACACGTCTATCCAAGACCATAAACCAGCTCCACATAGCCAAAACACTAGAGATCCTCACATGATTTCCAAGACTCACATGCAATCCCATGTTATACGCACGTTTTTCAACATCTTTTCTTTTAACTCATTATACACAACACTTATATTGGGGCCACAACTCTCAAATAAGTCTGAACCAAAACACTTATATTGAGGCCTCAGCACCCAAACAAGTCTGTAACTACCCAAACTGGGGCCACGGCCTCCCAGATGGGCTTGCCACCGCTTATACCGAAGCCACGGCACTCGGATAAGCCACTCATACAGAGGCCACGACACTCATATAAGTTAACCAGAGAACAACTGTCTCCAAAAATGTAATGAGTCATTCAGGACCGCAGCCTTTAGAGAAAAATTCTGAAACGCCTATAACAATAAGGTCATAACTGTCTCACAACCCAACTAGTCAACACACGTAACATCCGAAACAACAATAAATAACACAAATAATGAGGAAAACTCCATCTCATAAATCTCCAAAATGTATATCGTTACAACGAAAATGAAAATACAACAACATCAAAATTCAAAGCTACAACAACAAAACCACAAAGACGAACGAAGCTCACTCCATGACCTTCTTGTCGAACCACTTCCTGAACTTTAACATCGTCTTTGCCTCAGGATCCCACGTCTCCTCCTCTGTACCGCTACAAGCCCATAATACACTCAGCAACGGTATCCTCTTTTTCCGCAGAACTTTGACTCTCCTCTCAAAAATCTTCACAGGAACTGGCGGAACTGTCAAATATGTCATAAGATCCTCTGGGGTCCTAGCTACTAACTCCTCAGAAGGGTGAAGACACTTCCTCAGCATCGACACATGAAACACCTTATGAAAGGTTCTCATAATCGGAGGTAACTCCAATATGTATGTCAATGGTCCCACTCGCTCCACTACCAAAAACGGACCCATAAAACGCAGACTCAGCTTTTTCTCTGCTATAGATTTGTTAAGATCCCTCAACATAGCCATCATGAGATACACTTTATCTCCAACCTGAAACTCAAGCTCTCGTTTGCGTTTATCTGTGTAACTCTTCTGTCTATCCTGAGCTTCCTTCATGTTCAGCCTCACAACACGAACTTTCTCTGTCGTCTCCTGAACATAAGTAGCTCCATAAATATTGCACTCCCCCACTTGGGTCCAGCGTAAGGGTGTCCTACATGGCCTCCCATACAGAGCCTCAAAAGGAGCCATGCCAATACTCGCCTGGAAGCTGTTGTTGTTAACAAACTCAACCAAGCTCAAGTGATATGCCCAATGACCATCCCAATCTAGCACACCTTCCTCAGAAGATCCTTCAACGTCTGAATAGTCTTCTCTGCTTGCCCAACTATATGCGGATGATATGCCATACTCATGTAAACCTTAGTGCCTATCTCTGCGTGAAATGCCCCCAAAACTCTGAAGCAAATCTCGGATCTCTTTCTGACACAATACTGGTTGTCACTCCATGCAGCCTCACAATCTCTCGCACAAACTTTCTAACCAAAACAGCAGCTCCGTCTGTCTTCTTGATGGCCAAGAAATGTGCTGACTTGGTCAACCGATCCACAATATCCCAAATAGCATCATGAATCCGTGAAATAGGTAATCCCACAACAAATTCCATCGTGATCCTGTCCCACTTTCACTCTGGAATAGATAAGCTCTGTAAAAGACCATTCGGAACCTAATGCTCAGCCTTTACCAATGAACATGTGTTGCACTTCGCAACCCAATCTGCCACATCTCTCTTCATCCCGACCCAATGATAGTACCTCTTGAGGTCATGATACATCTTAATCTCTCCTGGATGAATCGAAAACTTCCTCGAATGAGCCTCTATCAGAATCTGCTGTCTCAATTCCTCCACATTGGGTACACAAACCCAACCACACCAAAATAGTCCCATTCTCAAATACCTGATACACAGAACCCACTGCTCGCGATGCATCTATCAGACTCGGATTACTCTCCTGAGCAATTATGATCCTACTCAGCAAGTCTACCTGATCAACTACCTATAAGCCCAAAGGCTCCTGTGATATATCACATAGATGCAAAGTGCTAATCTCGCTCACTAATGCCTCTACATCCTACTCTAAAGCCGAATCACACCTCCGTTGACTCAAAGCATCTGCTACTAGGTTAGCCTTGCTTGGATGATAGATAATTTCCAACTCATAATCTGCCAGAAACTCAACCCAGCGCGTCTGTATCATGTTCAGCAATGGCTGTGTGAAAAAGTGCTGCAAACTCTTGTGGTCAGTATAGATATGCACTGAACCACCATACAAATAAGACCTCCAGATCTTAAGCGCAAAACCCACCGCTCCCAACTCAAGATCATGTGTGGGACGGTTACTCTCACTGCCCTGCCACTGCCTAAAAGTATAAGCAATAACTCTGTCCTCCTGCATCATCACACAACTCATACCAACTCCTGAAGCATTTGTGTACACTGTATAAGGCTTTCCTGGCTCGGGTAATGCCAAAACAGATGTATTATTCAACATCTCATTAAGCTTCCCAGTGCACTCCTCACACTCTGGTGACCAAACAAACGGGACATCCTTCCCATTCAAATTCGTCATCGGCTGCACCATACTCGCAAAACCCTTGACGAACCTCCTATAATAACCTGCTAAACTAAAAAAACTCTTAATCTCTGTAGCACTGGTCGGTGTAGGACAATCTCAGATGGTCTTAATCTTCGCCGGATCTACGAAAACTCCCTCTGCATAAACAATGGGTCCGAGGAAACCCATTCTCGCTGCTAAAAACTGCACTTACTCAACTTAGTATACAGCTTCTGCTCTCGAATCTTCTTCAGAACCAATCTCAAAAGAGTCACGTGCTCCTCAGGAATCCTCGAATACACCAAAATATCATCGACGAAGATGATGACAACACATCCAAATATTCCCTGAACACATCGTTCATCAACCTCATGAATGATGCTGGCGCATTTGTCAAACCAAAGGACATAACCACAAACTCGAAATGTCCATAACTCATCCTGAAAGCAGTCTTGCGGACATCCGCCGCGTATATTGGGATCTGATGATATTTTGGTGCCAAGTCTATCTTGGAGAACCAAGTAGCACCCTTCAGCTGATCCAACAACTCATCAGTCCTCGGGAAAGGGTACCTGTTCTTCATATTGACTCGGTTACCGCTCCGGTAATCGATGCACAACCGAAAAATCTCATCCTTCTTCTTTACAAATAGAACTGGTGCTCCCAATGGTGAACACCCGGTCGAATGAACCCCTAACTCAAAAGGTCTTATACTTGCTTCTTCAGCTCTGCCAACTCTGTTGTAGCTATCCTGTAAGGCGTCTTCGATATCAGGGCTGTCCCCAACTCTAACTCAATCATGAAGGGGTCTGACCGAGAAGGTGGTAACCCCGTAAACGACTAAAACACATCCTCGAACTCTTGAACAACCTGAATATCCTAAAAGCCACCTCACTACTGTACTCCATCATAGTGATTGTCGCTAAATAGGCCTCATAACCTCGCTCTATCATCTGCTCTGCCTAAATTGCCGAGATCACTATACTCCCGGAAATCAGTTTTACTCCCTGAAACACCAATCTCCCGCCATCACACTCCAAGACCACTCGGTCTATGAAGCAATCCAGATGAACCCGGTAATAAGATAACCAGTTCATCCCCAAGATGGCATTGTACAACTCCACCGGACTAATAACCAAATCCGCTGGCATCGACTGCCCCACAATATGAATATCGACGTCTCTAGCACGGCCCGAAGTAGCCAAAAAACCGCCTCCAGCCACCTTGACCATGCTCGAACTTTCACCAGCACTGCTCCAGATGCCACTACTCTCGGCCCGCTCTGGATTAATGAAGCATTTAGATGCTCCAGAATCAAACAAAACGCGGGACTCCACGCTACCTACTAGAAAGGTTCCTACACACTTAACATTGTGAGAACCCTGTTAATCCTATCGCAGGCAAAAATATCGAAATAAACAACAACCACAATTTAAACTTAAGAAATTTACGAAGTTGAGTCAATAAATTATACCTGTGCTCTGCCCGGTCTGACTAGTTTGACCGACCTCTGTCAAAGAGTAGCCTCGCAGACCCAGCCCAATCTGACCCACTGGCTGCACTGCCATAATCTGAGCTACTGATTGAGCCGCTACTGGCCAAACCGATGCAACTGACATGCTCTGCATCTTGGGACATATCGGTCTGATATGCCCCAGCTCCCCGCAATGAAAACATACTCTAGCATCACGAGGCTCCTCCTTCTTGGGATAGCTAAACACCCGGTGCTCCATACTCCCACACCCATAACAAGCACCACGCGGGAAATGGCTAACTCCGGAAGTCTCCTCCTGATTCCTCTTCTAGTCCTGGGCAGGCTTGCCGCCCTTGCCAAAATCAGAACCAACACTCGAACCTCGGCGCTGCTGTGACCGGTGCTGCTGACTCCAAGGCTGGATAGCAGGAGAAACTGCATATGGCACCGCTACCGAACCAACCTACTCACGAAGATCCTCCTCAATCGAAGCCGCTAGCTCCACCAAGTATGCTCTAGTGGTGTACATACCACCTATGCACTGAGTTCTGATACTCGAATGAAGTCCCTGAAGAAACCTCTACAGAAGTCTCCGCTCACCACCGATATCAAGATCGGTATGCACCACTAGCCTGCTAAACTCGGCGTCGTACTCACGTAACGAACGGTTTCCCTGAGACAACACAATAAACCGCAACTGAAGTCGATCCCAAGCCTCCTGAGGGAAGTACTTGGCGTCAAAATCCGCCACGGACTCTCCCCAAGTCCAAACTGCTCTCCTCCCTTCAATGGCCCGCCACCACAAATGTGCATTACCACTTAGATAGTGGATAGCTAACTCCACCTGTTACTCCACTGGACATCTGATAGACCGGAAATTTTGCTCCAGTCTCGATCTCCACTTGGCGGCCTCCTCTGGACCAACTATGCCCTCAAAGAAAGGCGTCCCAATAAGCTGCGTATGCCCCATCATCTCTAGATAAGGCGGAAAAGCTACAGCCACTGCCCCTGGCTGCACTGCTACTGCAGCTCCATGCTGCACCTCGGCCATCGGAGGAATACCCGGAGCCTGCTGCGGAACCGTTGGCAGAAAAAGTGCCATCAACTGTGTCAGCAACCCCACAATTAGGCCATCTCGACCCTGCTGAGCCGGAGCAGCACCTACACTTGGGCCTGCCCCAACTCTCGCGCCACCACCGATGCCCAAACCGGCTTCACCCACCAAAAGAAGTAACTGGGTCACTGACGCAGTTGCCACACTCGGCGCTACACTCTCAGCCGACTCCGCTGGTACTCCACGACCCCGACCCCGGCCTCCATGGCCTCTGCCACTGCCCCTACTGAGGCCTCTACCACCACCTCTAGCAAGCCCGAAGAGGATGATACTAAACTATCAATTTCTAACAGTCATAAAACCGTATAGACTCTGATACTAAAATAAAATAACCAAGTTTTTTTTTTTTTTTTTTAATTTAAATCAATACTAGCGAAAGTCATAAAACCAATAAATAAATAATAACCAATTCAACAATATTCAACGGAACCAAATAACATAACAATAAGTAATGCTAGTAACCTAAACACCAGGTTCAGCTAAACAACTTAAAACGATAACACAAGCAGAAGTCCTATCATCATCTTCTTCGGCCTTGATTCCGCGAACACATAATTTTTTTATTTGCATCATATTGCGAAAGAGATATGTAAGTATTATCACAAATACTTTGTGAGATGATCATTCAGCCTACACGCCAATTACGTAATTTCTAGACAATAACAATATTTAAATAATTACCACAATTATTATATATTTTTTATATTCAAAATATTTTCAAATAATTATTAAATAATTTTCATAATTAAATAATAATTTTAATTAATTATTTAACTATAAAAAACTAATTAAATCCCAGAACATCAGGGTATCGGTTGACACCCGATTCATAGGGTGATTCCAAACAACACGAAAACACTGCAGAATCATCACAAACATCAACCAAAACATGATTAAACTCAGCAATCAACACATAAACACCAAGAAAAATCACAGAACTCATCTAACCATCAAACCCAAACACAATTCTAGAGAATCCCGGGCCTATAGTCACGCACTCACCTTGATTTCGGATTGAGAAAAGAAAAATAGAGATGAACAAGGAGGAACAACAACAACCAGCCTCATAAACTCCCCAAAAATCTCTAAATCACGCAAAATCTTCACCACTTCTTCTTTTTCCTCTGTTTTCTCGAAAAACGAGCCACACCCAATGGTTGGCTTATTTTATTCATGAAAAATAGGATTTTCAAACCCATGACTGGCCTAAACCGACAGCTAAAATCAAATCAGAAAATTTGATTTTAGACCAGTGTCGACTACACCAAGTCCAAAATTCGATTCTCAGGTTTACAAATGGGGAAAATCACATTTTAAACCTTCAAAGTGACAATTGCTAGCACTTTAAACCTCAAAAGTATTTTACTCACA